>JAHZMU010001354.1:0-12036 GCA_027743725.1 Rambutsinella grinnellia | reverse complement strand
ACGCAATGACTTCTTCTTATGAAGACCTAGTTTGACCATAACTTTTCCAGAGATGGGCTCACCGGAAGTGATGGCTTCTTGCATTTCTTCCTCGTTTTTGTGAAACCAGATGTGATACGTATAGCTATGATATGGCAAAGTCATCCAGCAACTCTCGCACATCACGTCACACTTTGAAAGTAGGCTTTTGTTAGCGTGGTCCCTCACATAATGGTAGCGGATTGAGTCAGGGCTGTTGAATGATTTGTTGCACAGAGGACAAGTCCGACATGATTTATCATCTGAATAAAAATAAAAATACGTTAGATTGCTTTTAAATATCAATTTACTTACTTAAATGCTTTTACCTTTATCATCTGAATGCTTTTCGATCACATGAGCTTTCATCTCTTGATAAGTAAAATAATCACACCCTTTTACTTTGTGATGACAATTTATTTCCAAGCAGGTAAATTCAAATTCTGTGTGAGATATTTGAATCAAGCTGTTCCGGAACAGGCAGATATCGGAAGAAATTTTGTAGAAAAGAGTTTTGAAAAATACTCGCGAGCCTTTTTTCCTTTCTTTAGCGGCTGACTTTAGCTTAGAATCTATATCCATCAAAGCAGAAGTTAGTCTGCCAAGTGGTCTGCCTTGGGATCCTTTGATGCAAGTAACCTCACGCCGCTTCGCAGGTCTTCCTGATGGACGTTTGATTTTAATTTCTTGTATTTTCTTCGGCGGTTGATAATCCTCGTCAGAGTCCTCAGCATTATTTAATTCCTGGTCTGTTCCATTGTCTTCGTCAAGTTCGACATCATCTTCTTGAACGATTTGCGTTTTTTCTTCAATTTGTTCCTGCTCCACTTCTTCCACTAGATTTTCCTTCGGATTACTTAAATTACAACTTGGGTTGGTTGGTGGTATTCCTCTCTTCTTCCGTGGATCTTGATGAAGCCCTAATTTAATTTTGATTTTGGTGGAGACAGGTTCCCCGGAAGTTAGGTGAGCTTGCTTCTCCTCATCATTCTTATGAAACCAGACATGGTATGAGTGACAGTGGTATGGAATAGGTCGCCAACAGCTTTCGCAGATGACGTCACAACTGGAGCTTAACTTTCTTTTAGCGTGATCCTTCACAAAATGGTTTCGGATGTCGGCACACTTGTCAAAACGCTTGTTACAAAGTGGACAAATTCGAGGATTGTCATCGTGATCTGAAATTTTTAAAAAATATTTATAAATTCAAGTTTGGCTTTTAATTATTTTACTAATCATGCTTATCAATCTAACCTTTTTCATCTAGATGATGCTGAAGAATATGAGCTTTCATATTTTGAAACGTGAAGTAATCGTATCCTTCAACCCTGTGATTACAATCAGTCTCCAAACACATAAACTCCGTTGGCGACACCTCAACCAAGCTACTCCGAAACATATAAACGTTTTCTTGGATAAAGTAGAATAGATTTCTAAAGTTTGTTCGCCTCGTGTTGCTTCCCTGCTTCTGTAAACCCATGTTCCGAGCCCTTTTCGGTTTCTGTAGATTTTCACGTTTTCCACCTGTCGATATCGCTGCTTTATATGCAGGGCCTTCAAAAGGTATTTCTTCAATTTCCGCACGTGGATTATGCTGAACCTTCCTCCGTTTTTGGGCCTGAACTATCTTCAGTTTCTTTTCTGGCGGGAGATAATCCTCATCAGAGTCCTCCAATTCCTGGGGTTCATCTCCATCTTCACTGTATCCTGTGGGGGTAGACGTTAAGTCATACTCGTCATCTGGCAAAATTTCATCCACGCCCTGCAGACCGTGCAGCAAATGTAACCTCAGTGGCGCCCATTTCCTATGTAGGATGGAGGCATTGGTCTTCCGATTACTCCAAATTATATCTTTAAGGCTGTCCACAACATCCCGTTGTTTTTCCTGCGTTGTAATTTTAAAAAAATAATTAATTAATACGCTCGATAAGCTTCATTAATTATATATTTTAGCTCATTTACCTCCGCTTCCTTTATAATCTTTTGGAGCTTCACCAAATCCTCTAGAGCCAAATGGCAAGTGCTACAACAAGGGTCATCTTCAGCTTCCCTCCCAACCTCCAGTTCACCAATTGCATTTAAATTTAACAGTTTCAAGAACACTTTAAATCCACTATTAAACTCATCAACTTGATTAACTTCCTCATTCAAATCCCCACTTATAAAACTAATTATGGGCTTTCTATCGAAATAATTGTTGCAGATAAGACAAGTCACTGTTGCAATGTTATCTTCCATTTTTACTAATAACTAATTGTTAATTGCTCTAATAGGTAACCCGACTAGATTGAATGCAGAATGAAAATTTAATAATTTAATTTAATTTAGTTCATAGTTTAAAAAATGTGAAAAATCCTTCGAGCTTTGCAATAAAAGGGTAAAAAGTCAGCTGAAGTCTTTGCCCGATGTATGTTGATATTTACCATTTTCATGTACATAAACAAAGGCCAACAAAAAGCAAGAAAAGCCTCATGATTTTTCATGAATGTGACTTGAAAAAATTCAATCATGATTTAAATTCATTTCAACATATTCATAAAATGTAAAAGGAGAAGTCATCATTTACTTTAAATAATGTTTAAAGTAAATATTTATAATTTATTCTGCCTTGTCCTTGTACCATGATGGTAAACATTGGGCAAAATCTATGCCAAATTTAGTCTGATTTTCCCATTGACATATTCAATAATAATCATACTATGATTGGCAAAAGTGTTATCTTCGCCCTTTTGGGGCTTTTAGGGCTCCCGCTAGGCTCACAATCAGCCAAAGTTGACAGCAAATTGACCGCTCTCTCCGTCCCAACCAACGTTGTTGTCTCTTTCCTTGGTGATATCAACGCAATCCATTCCCACATAAGAACAGGTGGAGAAACAATATCTTCACTGAAGACCCAGCTTGAAGAGCTCCAACTTTCTACCCAAAAAGAAGCAATCTCCGTCATTTCCAAGGCTGGACTTAAGTACGAGTCGTTCTGGATCAATAATAGGATTCATATTAAATCAGCTACTGCTGAAGTTGTCGCTGCTTTATCCGCCCACCCGGAAGTTACCGAGATCCGTGAAGAATTCATTCTCCAAATTGATGACATATTTCCAACTTCACCAATCTTTGAAAGTGAATGGGGAATGGAGAAAATTGAAGCCCAGCAAGCCTGGGAACTTCCAGGGGGAGGGAAGGGGAAGGGAGTAGTCGTTTCTATAATTGATACTGGAGTTCATTGGAGCCATAGCGCACTTAGATATTCAATTAGAAGAGACTACAACTGGTTCGATCCGTACAAAGGAAGTACCTTCCCGGGAGACGAAAACGGTCATGGAACTTATTCAATGGGGATCATCACTGGAGCCGATGGTATCTCGCCAGAAGCGGAGTGGATCGCATGTCGTGGTTGTTTCAATAACTCATGTACTGAGACAGCTTTGAATGCCTGCGGCCAATTCATTGTCTGTCCAACACTTCCTAACGGCAAATCTTATGACTGCGATAAGGCTCCACATCTAGTCTCTAACTCATGGAGTGGTTCTGGTGGACAGACATGGTTCGACCCAGTCATTGCTGCATGGCACACTGCCAAAATCATTCCCGTTTTCGCTAACGGGAACTCTGGGCCTGCATGTGGATCTGTTAAATATCCAGCAAACAATAATAATGTCATTAGTGTCGGGTCTACAACAAGTACCAATGGTCTCTCTTCTTTCTCTAGCCGCGGACCTGCGCATGATGGACACCTTAAACCTGATGTGTCTGCACCAGGATCAGATATCATCTCTAGTTGGCACACTAATGATTTAGCTTACAACATCATCTCCGGAACTGGCGTAGCTGCAGCTCATGTCTCTGGAACTATTGCCCTTCTCATTTCCATTAATCCCAAGTTAAGTTTTGAGCAAATCAAAAACATTCTTCAAAATAATACTGATAGGGAGGTGGAAGAGACTTCCATGTGCGGTGAAATCTTCATCAACTACTTGGCCGAATAACATGTTTGGTTATGGAAGAATCAACGCACGCAAAGCTCTTGCTGCGGCCATTGCTTGATTGTTTCTGATTTTTAAAAATATTAAATAAAAATTGTAGTATTGCTTTGATTTAAAAGTTTGTGACTTTAATCGGCATAATTCTAACAAAACAATTTTTATGTCAAAATAAAAGGTTTCTGAAACCATCAAGTTTTTGTTGAGGTTATGCTTCCGCTGTTCATCAAGGTTCTTTTTGTAGATTGGCTTGAGTTATTGCTAGAGCTACTCGTGGCAGGTTGGCCTGTAGTTTTCGGAATGAAAAATGCCATCAGCTTCCAAATTCCTGTAAATTTTAATAAAAAGAATGATTTAATTTGCAAAGAAAAAGTAGCAAATTTTGCTAATAAATAATTTCATACTTTGATGATGTGGATATTTCTTTTTGAGTAGCACTAGATTCTTCTCGTTGATCCCAAATATTGCCATAAAGACTATTCCTTGAAGAGCCAAATAACCTCGGACAATTATTAAACCCCAACCCATGGGATTCTTGTATCCGTACAAAATATCTATTGCACTTAAGCTCCATGAAGCTCCCATCATTATAAATAGTTTGAGGAAGAGCATTGAGCTAATTAAAAAATAATTCATTCGCTTTTTGCCAAAAACAAACTATTTCACATGACTTACTTTCTCTTAAGCCTTCTCCTTCGCTTTGCCACCGAATTATTCTGATTTGCAAACGAAACACTTCGAAAATGTTTCCCTATTAGAAAAGCCGTTCCAACAAATGCTAAAAAGTTGACTATCAGAAGTAAAAGTTGTGTCCTAAATGCTTCCTCCCAAATGGGAGAAGAGCATCTGTAATGGGCGTATTCGAAAACGCCATTTACTTCTCTCCACACTTTGTCAGGACTAAAATGTTAAAAGTGCTTTAAAATTAATTTTTAATTTCAACAAAATCAAAAAAACCTACTTGTTCCTAAAGTACAAAAATAATCCAACTATAAAAGCCATCAATGGAACACCCCAACCCAAAGCGTAATACAAAATTACTTCCTTCTTCCCTCTCGTTTTTGCTGAGCTTAATTTCCAAAATGTAACAAAGCAGTCCAAGCTCATCATACAAGCCGTTCCGGAAATGACGATTGTGAAATAGTGTGAAATAATCGCTATAAGAAAATAAATTGCGAAGCGAAATATTAGCTTTGAAATTAAATGGGCTATTAACTTTGATTACCGTGAACGAAGCATGTAAAACTCGGGACAATATTTAAACCATTCGCCTTGGCATAAAGTCTTGATCCTTCAGCTACATAATAGAAGAAGAAAGAGACCAAAAAGGAGAATTGCGTATAACCATGAATAGTGTGCTGATCCCAGATTAGAGTGTAGATTATTATTGTAATCAAAATACAAAATGTGGAAATCATAAAGAGTGTGGCGAACGTGTATCTAAAGCCGAGCTGAATAAAAGAATATTTTTAAAATATTTAAAATCTTCAAACATTTTTGAATTGACTCACATAAAATTGGAAATCCTCAAGCTCGCAAAATAATAAAATGTAATTCCGTTCATTATTAAAATCATTCAGAGATGGGCTAGAATGCTTGAGGGAATCTACGCAATAATTTGGATAGGTTGGCTTAAGCCAGGCCGCAATTGTCCAAAAGTTTAAGCCGACAATTGGTTTCCCATCCGATAAAATGTTGAACCATAGATCAAGTGCGTTAGCCAAAGCTTTGTAATGGCACTTTTGTATTATCCTTGTCACAAAGGTTATACTGATATTCTCATTTTCAGACTTCACTTCAGGTTCAGAGTATAAAGTTGGGTTCCAATCTTTGCTTGAATTTTCTTTTAATTCGCAGGCATATTCATCTTCCATCCGTACCATGACTTGACTTGGCGAACAGCATTTTTGGATGGTTACTTTTCTAGGAATTGTTTTATTTTTGATTTCGCTAGAAAAACTGGCGGATGATCTCGATAAAGATGATAAAAGAAAGATGATTAAGATTTCTTTCAAAATATTCATCTTCTGAACTTCTCAGCCAATACCTTTGGCTAAATCCCATTCCATTTTTGAGACAGGCTATTACTGAAATGCTATGAGCGTAAAAAACTGCGTACATTTTTGCCAAGAATAGGTCACTTAACCTCAACTCACCAAATTGGGTTCATTCATCCTTAAAAGCATTGTGTAGTTTTTACTATATCCTTGCAAATTCATTGAATTGTCTACTTTCGTTAATGGAAGCTGGAAAATACTAGGCCTTGCTGATCTAGTTCATATGAAAAGTGCGGTTTCCAAACTGACTATTTAATATCTGTTGCAAATATTTGCAATACAAATAAATGCAATACAGCATGGATGGAATACTTCACATAAGAATGGCAATGAGTAAAATATTTTCCAACTAAGTATCTTCACATGACATTCGAGAATAAATTTATTTCATTTACTAAAATCATACACATCGGCTTACTAGAATTTTTTTATATACTCATACATCAAAATAATTCTCCGAAATCACAGCTCCACTCGCATCCTTAGTTATCCTCACGTATCGATTAGATTGCATCAGAATATGCCCGCATTTCCCTACAATCTGGTATAATTCTACATTTTGCCTGGGCTCCACAAACAGACTTTTCTTCGTGATTACCTCATCGCTCTCAACTTCCTCTGTCCTCTGATCCCAGTTATATTCCAAACTCTCCCCGTTTGCCACCTTCGCTTCAAGCCCTTCCCCAATTTTCTTTCGCATGTCATCTTTGATGTAGTCAAATTCATATCCCACACTCGAGTAGAAAGTCATCCGTTTCATTTCCATATCATAGTCCGGAATGAGCCCTACCATGCTATCAAAGTCGCACTTGCCTCCAACCCCGTTTTCGCTATTGTCGCAATCCCTGACAAAATACCTCTTCTCCTCCACGTTGCAAACTTCTACGGGATTAGCGACATCACAGCACTTCATTTTCAAGTTGTTTAGCCCTTTATTGTCATCGCCCGTCTGCCATCCTTCTTTGTATTTAAAATGATGCATTTGAGTCTGCATTCCACACACGGCTTGGTATTTTTTGCAAAACTGAGTTTCCGTCCAATCTCCCCTGTGGGTATGCTGGGGAGCGTAGACAAGTTCATCGTAAGGCTTCATTACAGGCTCCGAGCAAGAGCAATACCCCCTGACGTTATCTGTTGCAATCTCGTCCACGTTTCCTAAAGGATTTCGATGGGTATTTGCTTTCACCGAGTTCAATTGGAAGCCGACCATTGCCCCTGTGCACCAGTAGTAATGCGGCCAACCATATGGGATGGATCCTGTGTCGACGCTTTCGATATAATCTGTTTCATTTCCACCGGGGGTCTGGCATGTCAAGGAAAGCTGGGTAATTCCAGCGTGGTCCCCCACTGTCCAGCCAGGTTCTACCATTTCTCGCCAGGCGTAGATTCCAGTTGAAAACATTCCTTTTGGGCACTCTACCCATGGTTGCCAGTTGCCCCAGTTGGTGACAACGGGATTTTGGAGTATGAGGGATGTTTCGTCCTCGGATATTGGCTTGGTTGGTTGGTAGCCGTGGAATGGACATTCGTGGCCCCGTTCCCATTGATGCGGACCGAGATTTGGTTCCTCCCAGCATTGAGCGTCTTCTGCTGGTTGGCACTCTTCCGTCTTCACGTCAAAAAGTTGACCTTCGTTGCAGTTCTTTATGACCTTCTGTCCGTTCTCGCAAAAGATGAAGTTGGAGCAGTCATCGGGATTTGCAAAAATACCGCAGTTATTTTCGCAGTTCACGTTGAAATCGAATTTGTCATCTAGAATGGGTGGGGCTGTTGCGGGTGGAGTAGGTGTTGTCGTTGGTTCAGTGGTGGTGGTCGGCTCTTCGGTGGTGGTTGGAGCGGATGTTGTCGGATCAGCAAAGCACCATTCTGGAGCGAACTCTTCGTAGTCGCATGAGCTTGTTTCCGGATTAAAGTAGAGCGTATAGTTTTCCTGCTGTGGGCACATATCACGCAGTGGCTCACTATATCTCCCGGCGCAGTGATAAAAGTAGCGACAGTCGGAACGATCTCGCATTCGCTGAATGTGCGCTTCTCCATTATTAGTATTCCATTTACAGTCGGGGTGCTCAGGTACTCCTTCGGGGTGAACCCCATGGAGAGAAAGGAGAAGGGAACAGATCAAGAAAAATAAGTTTTTCATCTTCTAAAGTGGATGGATCACTGAGAGGAAGAATTCAATTTTAAGCATATTTAAACTGGAGGTGGTGTGCGTCAGTGCCTGCCTACATGAAAGTGAATGGGATGGATTGCGCAATGCGAGATAATTATTTTTCTAGCGTAATGAATACCAAAAACTGGATTAAACTTCATGTAAATTTACAGAATTGCTTACGTGCAAGTGCAATATCATTATTACGCATGTGGCGCAGAATCTGCCAAAGATGTTTCTAAATTGTCATTAAAATTGATTCTGGAGTTTTGGAGTTAGTACAAATAAATTAGAGAGAGCAAACGAATCACATATGTACTTTTGCCATTGGAATTAATATACCGAACAGCATCTCTGGAAGGTTACTTTGATTGAAATTGTTTGACTTTTAGTGCTATAATTTCGTCATTGAATTCCAAATTCTTTTCAGTTGTTGTTGTCGACAGAGAAAGCAAGCGTCAATAATTTGACCTTGAATGACGGCAAGAGAAATATGTATAAAATTACTTTCATCTGTTGAACATATACCTTTTTAGCAAAACAAATCTGGAAAATACAAGACGTTATTGATCTATGAAAAGTGCTGATTTAAACATTATTTATTTGTGATTATTTTTCTTTTGCGCTAATTTAGTAACTACCTTTACAAAAACAGTTCTACTTTTGTTGTCTTTTTTCTTTGGCTTAAACCGACAATTTAATTTTTCTAACTTACTTTTAATCTTTAGCTTTAATTTAACTCTTTTTTCTTTGCTTTCACGAAAGTGCTTGAAGAATTCATAAAATAGAGCTAATATGGATAAAACTACTCCAATCGGGATTAGAATGAAAACGGTTTTTGACTTTGACTCAGGTTGACTTTTGGTTTCATTTCTCGTCGGCCACTTGTAGATGTAGCCAAGTCTTGTGAGTTGATTCTTCTTCATTTTGATCCAAAAGTCGACAATCCCAGACCACCCAAATATGCCCTGCATCCGCTTTAGAATATTCTCACCATATCCATTTGCAATGCTCAATCCATGTATAGTTTTTGCCAAAGTATCTTTACTAAGGTAGATGTCCTTTCTTCCCATTTTATGAAATGATGACTTGACTAGAAATCTCTGAACAGCATCAATGAAACTTACAGACGGAGGGCCCATTTTGTCTTTACATGGCGTGAACAATAAAGCCACAGCTCGCGCAAGCTTTTCCCTATGATTGGTTCTGAAATCACCAGTTTCAAAAACAAGCCGGATTATCTCCTTCGTTTCGGGATGAAGTTTCGTATGCCCGAGATACTCTCTTGTCTTTTTAGGAATCAATTCGAGCGTTTCCTTTTTAATGGGAAATTCAAATTCCTGCTTTTGCTGGATAACAGAATAGTACACAAGTTGTGTTGTAAAACTCCGCGAGATTATGTGATCTCGAAATATCGCATTATCATTGGATAAATTGACAAATTTTTCTTCCCCCGGAAACAGGAAATGTGGCCATGAATAAGCTGTTATGTTGTGTTTCAGCAATTGTGACAAGAGATCGATTTTAATAGGTGGGATTGGCGAAGTAAGTTGGATTATGTTATCACCTTTGTAGAAATTCGCGAGGAAAATCCATCCCAAAAGGTAGAGTGACATGAGATACTTTAGTTTTGGGTAACGCTTGCTTAAAATGCCGCCATAGTGAACGCCTTGCTCTAATGATGGTGTTAAAAGGAACATATCAAGGATGAATTTGGTATTGGAATCGTCTTTTAAATGAATATGGAATACTAAAATGAAACTTGGGATGGTTAGAAATAAGCTAATCCAAATATATAAATCGAACGAGGAAAATAATTCAAAAAGGGGTAATCGCTTCTCCTTTCCTAACGTTCCACAAGAGACGAAACCAAAGCTCATTTGGAAAAAGGGAAACTCTGATTTTATCATTTGTGGATTCGCCCTGGCTGAAAATATTGTAGGGAATGCTCCCGCACTTTTGTATTTATCTTGGGAGACGGTGCTAATCATTTTAGCTTTTCTACTAAAGTTTCCAAGAACGGAATTTATTAAGGTGGCTTGTAAAAATTTCGTGTAGAATAGATGATCCACGATAAAGTATTCATTGAGAGAGTCTTTATAATGCTCATGGAGATTTGAGAGGAGTCCTGACCCGAGATGGTTTACTGCGTCTAAACTACTGAGGTGGAGGACTACTCTCCAAATTGGGAAATTATTCTTTTGTTGCAAAGAATTTATCAAGCAATGAAAGCACTGGCATTTGATAGCTTGATCAAAGCTAATTTTGCTCCAGAATGTTGAGGAGAATATTTCTATATTGCTTTGGATTATGTTGGGTAAGACACGAAGGGTTATTTGGTTGATGAAACCTTGCCTTAAAATGTCTTCTAGAAACCAAGGCACGCCAATGTCGCTTGAGTCAGTTACCAGCAAATAAAATAAGTACGTGTTTGTGTGAAATGGCAATATGTCATTTATTTGCTTAATAGTTTTTTCTACAGTCCAGTTCATTTCGCCAGTACGAAATTTCCAAAAGCGGACAAAACTCGAAGGTGTTGCCAAATTATATTTTCCACTGGCAGATTTGATGTAATAAAGCGAGTTGTGGTGTGGCTTAGGTGGCTTAAAATATATGTGAGCTTCACATAACCACGGCTTAATTTTTCCCGTCATGTCTATCCCAGGAAAATCATCCTCATTTGTCGAATTTGTGTATAAATACTTCCATTTCACAAATTTTTGGTCTCCACTAAATTCATGAAGTGAAAGGGAGTGCCTCTCTACAAAATTTACTCCTATGGTGGCCTTTGGTAAATGAATTGATCTTTTATTTTTATTAAGCACAACAAATCTGGTGAGAACAACAGGGATAGAAAAATATGAAAGGTTTTCTCCACGATAATTAATTACGTGAACTAAGCAGCTATCAAATATTTTTACTAAATGACTAAAATTATTTTTGCCCTCGCATTTAACTTGCAGCAAACTGGAAAGTAGTACGAGATAAATTAATGGAGCCATTATTGTAGTAAAAGTTCCTGAAGATAATTTTTTTACAAGTGATATGGCACAAATGAATAAAACTGCGTAGAATAAATGAGCTATTTTAGAACTAAATTCCATTTTAAAAAGATCGATACATCCCAATTTTCTTGTTTCCGGTGCTTGAGCGAAAATAATAATATTAACAATTGTCCGCGTAAGAATTTCAGCAGGGAAACATTTTCTAATTATGTTCATATGACGCTTTTTACAGAATAACTTTATTTTAATAAAATCATACATGTCAGCTCATACCAAAATTTTATAAAATACTCAAACATCAAACTCTTTCTCAGAAATAACATTTCCACTCGAATCCTTAATTATCTGAATGTATCGATTGGATCTCATTAGAATATGTCCGCATTTCCCCACAATCTGGAATAACTCAACTTTTTGCCTGGGCTCCACAAATAGATTTTTATCCGTGATCACCTCATCATCCTCCATTTGCTCTGTCCTCTGATCCCAGCTATATTCCATATTCTCTCCATTTACAAACTTCCTTGCAAGTCCTTGCCCAATTCTGTTCCTCATGTCATCCTTGATGCAATCAAACTCGTAGCCTAAACTTGAGTAGAATATAATCTGTTTCATTTCCATCTCATAGTCCGGAACGAGCCCTATCATACTATCGAATTCGCAATTGCCTCGTACCGCGTTTTCGCTATTGTCGCAGTCCCTGACGAAATACCTTTTCTCTTCCACTTTGCAAACTTTAGCGGGATTGGGGACAGTACAGCATTTAATTTTCAAATTATTTAGCCCTTTATTGTCGTCGCCATTCTTCCATGCTTTTTTATCCTTATAAT
>JAHZMU010001352.1:0-27330 GCA_027743725.1 Rambutsinella grinnellia | reverse complement strand
ATAGGAAAAGCGGCAAATGGGCGGAGTTTTGCTAACATTAACGGTATTGCCGTGCACCACCCTGGGCACCACCCTGATTTTCCATTTAGCTACGCCACTGTTCTTAATATCATTATATCTTAGACGTGATCAAAGGAAACAGATAGAATCATAATTGACGTATGAGCCTGAAAATTTAAATGATCTTAGAAATTGTTTGAACCATTTTACTTAACATATTTTTTAAAATTTACAACTTGTTCGCCCCTTCTCGCCTGGTGAAGGCAACGAACCATTCCAATCCCTTGACAAGGGCGACGACTCACCAGATTTAAAAAAAATATATCGCCACTAATTCAAGCTAGAAGCCCATCCCATTATGAAGGATAAAATGGGTCACTTTTACATTCATTCTGCACATAAGGAAATACAAGTCGAGCAATTCTTGTTAAGAAGAGTGAAATCCCTTTAGAAGTGGTCATTATTTAGAAACCTAATGTTCTTGTTCAGCTTGAGACTTGAGAAAAGGAGAATAAAAAGCTCGTTGGTTTCTCTCCTTTCACATCTCGTCTGTGGTATGCATGCATTGCGCTCAGACCAAAATTCAAAAGCTTCACCGAACTACACAGAGAAGACTAAGCAGCTCCTAAGAAAATGATTACAAGGGACACGTTCTCTTTCCCGTGGTCTTTTCTTGTCTGTCAGGCTCAGCACCAACTCTCCCATCCATCCACACACTTGAATGTTGTGGAGAGACGGGGAAAGAGAAAAAGCCCGACTACTTTCTTCTTTCTCGACAGGTATACAAATAAAATGTTATATAAACTTACTCTCTTTTCTCGTAATAATAGCGGAAGAAAGTGGTGGGCGAGCAAACTGTATCATTTCTGTTTTCATATCATTCATAGCTTCATTTTCCTTATAAAGGTAATAATAAAGAGAAGTTGAAAGGCGTTCCGAGTACGGGATGATTACGATTGCCTCAGAACCAGCTTAGTTTTAGGCATTATTACCTCCATAGCTATATAATTGGAATGGTAGCAAAAGAATAAATGATTTGCAACGAAATATTGGCTGTTTATTGTATGACCGGGAGAGGAATAAAATATTGCACGTTTTAAGAAAGAGCACTGCTGCATTCACTTGAAAAGAGGATAAAACACAGTTTCTTTTATCATCCCTCCAAGCAATAGTACAGCTCACGGTGGTACATTACAATCCCATTAAAATAATTGGTCTACCTGTCGTCTCTACGTAAAATAATTGTCTCTGGCAAGTGAAACCAGGAGGGAAACTGTGTTAAGCGTGTTCACAATAAATGTTGAGGTAAACTGAGATTTCCGTATTGAAAAAATGCTCAATCAGTCACCTTCCCATGACCCATGTCATTTTACAATAAAAATATGGCGTTTGAAATACGCCTTTTAACTTGTCAACTCCCACACGAAATTTATCATTTTAGAACACGGCGGGGATATCACCAGCCCATCTCTCAACTTTGTTGATGATGGCAAGAAAAAACTCTCCCTTGCAACCTCTGTCACAAATTAATTATCTGACATCCTGGAATCCATAAGGACCTTATGCACTCTGAGACGTCATCAACAGCTCATCCTCAACATGTCCAGTAATTATGAGCTACCACAAGGTTGAAACTAGCAAAACGCTTTATCAAACCAAACCAAGTGAAACAACAGCTTTCATCCTAGGGACCAACATTAATATCTTGCACATCATCCTTCATCCAAGTGTTGCCTCTGATGTTAAATTGTCGCCTTTCTCCAAGGGCACTTGATTAGCTTCGCTTGAGAAAACTCTTTCTGCAAGTTGCGTTATCGCACTCTGCTCCCAATCTTGATCAAAGCCTTATTATTCGAATAAAAAGTCTTTTTAAAGACTTCCACAAATAAAAATATTATGACAACGTCCCCACATATGTAATAGATCCGCAACTATTATAAAGCATAAAAAAAGTTTTTCCTTTCCCAATCCAAACAGAAACAACTTACTCTTTGACATGGCTCAAGTACTTGCAACAAAACCCTTTAGGATTATACCACCCAAATTATATGCAAGTGATATGATATCGTAAACAAAAAAGTTGTAAAAAAATATGATGAGCTCTTCATCTGATGCCTACCCTTTCACTTCCCATTTCTCAACATTGACGTACTCCAGCCAACTTCAATCCCAAAACAGAATACTCGTGTACAACTCATATCTATGATGACTCTGATGATGAGCACCTTTTTCAGGTCAGGAAGCAGAACATCTGCTGCCATTGCCAGAAAAAAAGTCAAATATGGAAACGAGTCTGCCTTCTCTCGCTTCTCAAATTGAAAAGAACAAACTTGTCTCTCAGAAACTCTTTCGATAACTTTCTCTCTGGAAGAAAAACCCCGGTGAAAATTTTCAATAAGAGATACAAGTTTATTTTGGATAAAAAAAATACAAAATAAAATATGGAAAAGTCTCTCCGCATCTCTGCTAATCTGTAACTTTTTGTAAGGTGGGTTTGGATTATTACGCTTTGTTGTAGGGAAGAGGAGGAGAAACGAGACATTTTTATCCAAATACTACACCACATCTCTCCTCCGCCCTTTTCTCTTATTAAAAAAGGTCAATACCTTAAAGGATGTGAGTTGCATACGTATCTGCAGCCCTTTTTCAATAACCGTATGCACCTGGAACAATCACGTACTGTGGTTACTGTCAATATTCAAATGTTTCTTTGTAAATCAGCCGTGAATTCACCATCACCCTTCTAAGAATTGCAGACTGCACAGAAAAATTCTCTCTCGAGTACATTCCGCTCCCCGCATTAATCTTTTCTGGCTTCAATTTTCCAGAACACCAAATGATTTCAATTTTCAGAATCTTCTTCGAAGCTTTTCATGTGCGAAAAATGCTCTTGTGTCTATTTACTCCTATTTTCTCTTGTTTTCAATAAAAATCTTTCGAGATTTCTCGCCAGTAGAAATACGGAAATTGGGTTACGCTTTCTATTTGCAAAGCATTAGTGAAAAAGGAGCTTAGAGAAAGAATTCTAAAGTCATTTCATTCAGTAAAAGAATTCATCCTTTTGGAAAATGATGGAAGAAACTAGTCGTTAAGTAAAAAGTACTCTTTCCTTTACACTATTAGCTATTAAGCTGTGGAAGAGTGTTCCACGAAGTGAATAACTTTTGACTGACTTCACAAGCATAATACACTTCCACTCTTCCAAATGTCCGAGCTTAATCGCTAAGAGCATTTCAGTTCACTAAATAAATAGCTCATCCCTTCTGAAATATTAGTTTTGACCACCTCTTAACTAAATGGCGCTAGCTGTCATTTTAAAATTTTCAATTAACATTTTCCAGAGCTGACCGTATCTGCTTAGCTTAATGAGATCAAAATCATTCCAGCATGCCTCATGCTTGATGACACTAAATACCTCAGAGTATCCTATAATGGTTCCATCCTTTCTCTGAAGATTAAACGTTACAACCGGACCCTGTGTAGATGAAGAGGTGAAGTCCGTATCGGAATAAATTTTCGCCACCCGCTGTCCATTCCCATAAGCCATGGTAGATAAATTTGTGTAAAGGTACCTGGAACAAACATGAATAAACATAAATGGGTTTATTCCGGAACCAGGAAAAACATTTACAACGGGAAAGAATAATTCAGTTCTACTCCGCATAAACCATCAGTTCATCCAAGCATTACGTGGCTGTCATTTTGATAGCTTTAAAATTATGGACAATAAAAAATTCTACACGAGAGAAAGTAAAAGAACAACAACCATTTTTTATGCTGAACGTACCGAGCGAGACGAAATGTTCTTTCTTTAATGCAATCCATAGAGTGGCATAGCTTTTTTAACGTGTCTAGTCCATTCCTCACTGCCAAAATTGAGAGGAACGGGATCGTTCCGTCTTCAAATCTGAGAGAAAAAAATTCAATATAAAAGGATGCAACAAGCCACATGGAACATTAGAGTTTCCTTCTACTAAACCCAATTTAATTATACTATCCAGTCAAAGTCTTGGGAAAGAAAGTGAATAATAAAAGAGCGATAAATCGATGAGTGATCCACCATATTTCTCCCATGCCCCTAATTGATTTTCTTACCTGTTGCTAGCCATTAGTGGAGGAGAAAGTGGAACTCGTATTCCATTTCCTTACCAAATAATATATTTACTTTAGAGAATTCATGCCGGGAATAATAAAACATGAGCTATTCTCTCTCGAAAACAAAATATTACATGGAAATATAGAGCAAGTTAATTTTGCCAAAAGCTCTCATTTTTTTCTCGTGAAACATGTCGGTACACAACATCTCATTACCTTTCATATAGTTTCTCCCTCTTGACATGGAACAACATAGACGGAACTTGAATGTTTACTGTCCCTCCTCCAAAATACTCTTTTTTCAAAACCTCCCCACTTTCATTACGGACGAGGAGTGCACCCAAACCTGTAAAAAGTAATATTTTGTTAAATTATAACGAGGAGAAAAAATGATAATATATAGCATAGTACAAACTTCCATTATTCTAGACAAAACAAGTGGAATTGTAAGGAGCACGAAGCAAATTAGAGATTTCATCAATTATTCAGCGACACTTGAAGCTTCTTCATTCTACTGTTTGCTAAGTACATTCTTTCCCCGGCCTAGGGCCCACCGACAAAAAATGAATTCAATTTTACAAGCTTCAGTCTCTCTCCTATTAAAAATTTTCCATTTAGAATTCAATATGAAAAAACTCCTAACATTTTACAGTCCCATTATCATCCTGTAAAAAATATGATGTTACAAGAAAAAATATGTAAACAAGTTTCTTTTTAAAATACTTGATTAAACCTAATAGACAGTCTGTTTAACTCTATTATTTTAAACATTTAGCCTTCCGGCAAGACATCTCTTTTCCTCATCTTTTCCCATCTCCATAAAGAGGAGAATGACAGAGAATCGTGTCCAAAAATATTTTCCCTACAAGCACTTTCATGTTTGGAAGTAGAAATTGCCTCCATTTTCCCATCCCCTTTTATCTCACGACCATTCTGGACATTTTTTCAATTGCATCACATTTTTTTCCACATCTCTGTAAAAGCTTGCACAACTCTTGAATAATAGAAAGTCCGAATGCAAATGCTTCTCCCCCGTCCAATATCATATCCGCAGGTGAATTTTTTTCTCCTCTCGACAACTCCGCTGCATAATTCCATTCAGACAAAAACTACATTACATGAATATACATGAGAGGGGGAACGGGGAAACACATTTCTAGATAAAAGCCAAGTTTTCCTTTCATCCCCGAAAAAAAAGAAGGGAAACATCAATTGAATTTAAGTAAATGCTCTACAAAACTAAACAACTACAGCATTAATTTTATTGAAAGGGACATTGTAGCACTTTCCTTTTGTCATTTCAACTCAACCACTTGTTCCAGAAAAACACGCTATGTCCATTGTGCCCATATTCACGAAATGGGATGGTCAAAGATTGGATATTCTATAAAAGCTTAACATCCCCTAAAACATTTATGGATGGGGGTGCGGGGGAACTAGAGAGTTTTTTCTCAAGTGCAGGTAAACAGTAGAAACAAAAGGTGTCCATAAATAATTTACATATTAGATGGACGCGTCCAAAAACGAGTGCAAACAATAGAACATCAAGTGGAATTCTCCAAACTTTCCCTGAAAATTTTTTTTTCTCTCTCTCATCACCATCAACATCCCTATTTAAATTCTACCCTATCAATACACTCAAGAGCGAATGCGATCTACTCATCATTATTATGAATAACCCTTTTCGTCCTCCATTCATTTACTTTTTTTCCGAGGGTAAATAGAAAAAAAGTTGGGAAAAAGTAGGGACAATATGCTCAAAACTTGTCCTCGGGTTACTCTCTATAACTTTTTTGACTTTAGAACACGAAAGCGAGGCAAACACGGGTAAAAGTGTTCCCACTTTTTTCATCCAACCTTTTACCTTTCCCCATGACCATTCACGGGGAAAGGTAAACCTTTTTTAGGAGTCTAGAGCGGCTAGACAATACATAAGAAGGCACTTTGATTTTTTTGTTTACATTTCTAGACCCTCCAGTACCAGAAAAAAGTTCCAGTCTATACCTTTTTCCCCAGATTTATTGTTCAAGAATTTTAAGCTAATAATACTCGCATAAATATAAATTACTTCTCATTTCCATCTCCATCGGCGCTGACAAAACTCACAACTCACCTCACTACCGTTTGTGGCTGTATCGTTAAAAAAAGTTTGAAAAAAAAAATCATACTCGAGAGTGGAAAATGGAAACAAAAAGTTTTCCTCTCTCTTCTTCTTTACCTCTCTCTCAACTTTCCACTTTCTTTCTACCGCCAGGGATAAAACAAGTTTTTTCTAAACTTATTAGTTATTTTAACGCATTAAAGTTACTCCCGATAATTGAACTTTTTATATACTTTTTTGTTCAAAAACTCCTTAATGAAGTTACAATGAGAATTCTTCAAAGGCACAAGGAGAGAGAGAGAAAGCGGTAAATGAATAAATCAATTTTTTACCCCTTTCATGCATCAAAAAGCAGAACAAGTGAGGACAAGTTAGTTTCAGACTTTAGATCATACATTAAAAATATCAATACTACCTCCCCACCACCACCAACTCCCACTTATTTCTTAGTAAAACCGTTATGCATGAACCGTTTATTTTCAAGGATCACTTGAACAGCCCCAACCACAAATCCCCATTACATAGTCTCCCATTACGGTCCTTAGCTTCTCATCACTTTTCGGTGATACGAACGTCATCATCTCAACCAGAACCAGAAAACCGAGCAATGATGGAACCCATTTAGACTCTAAAAAATTTCCTCGTGATAAAAATAGTTTACAACTTTCTCTCCTCAATATCTTCATTTCCTTTAAAATGCATGGGGCTAATCGGAATCAGCAGTTGAGACTAAAGAGGAAAGTGAAGTAACTTTTCTCTCAACTTTTTTCCTTCTCTCTCTTCACCAACCAGTTGAAAACCTAAAAAACTAGTCATTTCCTGACAATTCCGAATTATTTCCTTTTCCTTTACAGTCACAGCCCTTCCTTTCTAACCCATTTAGGCAATATCTATCTTTCCAACTTTCTCGCTCTTTTTTCTTCCCACTCTCACCTATTTTTTTACGCTTTATATTTGCTTGAATCAACTCAATTCTTCATTCCCCTTTTACTCTCTGTATATCGACACTCTGAATGCTTTTATTTTTTTCTATTACTTCAAAGCTAATGGCGGTTGATTGCCATTGTTCGGAAATGGTTTTGCTGTTTCATTCTTAATTTTTCATCCCTGCAAAGTGACTGCGATGTTCTGAACAACTCAATTTTATGATCGTTTTACTCCATTACATTCCTATTTCTGTCATTCAACATATGGCGAAAATTATGCTTTTACCATCACCTTTCTCGCTAGAATAAGTTTCCAGGAATTTCTCCTATTTTTAGTCGCCCAGCTTTTCAAAAAAGGCCAACTTCCCACAATTTATCCGGGTCAAAAATATTAGAGGAGAGAAATTTTATCCACATTTTGAAACAGACTATTTCAAACCCAGTCAATCGCACTGTATCTTCTCTAAACCAATGTAATCGTAAAACCCATCTTATGTTCCGGCTAGCCCATCTCAATTTCTCTCTGAAATCCCATCTGTCTCTCTACATTCCCCCTGAACACATTACCTTTTATACAGCTCTCTCAAGTGGGAAAGGCTCTAGCAAATATTATGTTCATGCTCAACCTGTCATGACCTCAATCTACAACTCAGCTTTCATAACACTTTTCTCTCTCCCTTCCCCTTCAACGAAAAAAAGCTCTTTTGTCATAAAAATAATTGCCACTAAAAATATTGTGTCCGTCCCGTCCACTTCAGAGGAAACATATCACCATTCCAAGCATATTGTTATGCTCAATGAATAAATTGTGTTTTGCGCTAAATGCACACCTTTATATTTACTCGAAAAAACTTTTTCCCAAGTAAAATTCAACCTTGAGAAGAGAGAATTTTTTATACTTAATCGGATATAAAAAGTCCAACTTGAATACAGAAACATTTTACAAGAAACTGAAAACTTTCTCTTCTTCCAAATACAAAACAAGGTGAACACGAAGGGTCGTAGATCACCAGATTCTTTTCTCCCATTTCATTCCATTTCACATTACTTATTTATAAGTGTACTTACTCCAAAGGCACTAAAACCATTTCGCCTGCTCACAAGAACATTCATAGAACAGATGTAGATAAAAAGGAAAGTGAAAAGAGAACCATTCCAGTATTTTTTTAAAGGAACGCAACCCATATTATTATTAAGGTGGAAGGTCCAAAAAATAAAGGAAATGGCTACACTCATACCTATTTCATCTCAGAAAAGATAAGCAGTATTCACATATCCAACTCATATCTTAAAATGCAAAGGTAGGATTTTCTCAGAACATCCCTTTTCCTAATTCTATATGAATATCTTACGAGAGAAAGAAACGCTAACCCTTTTCCCTTCGTAGAAAAGCGGAGCGCAACAGATTTCGTTGGAAAATATGAATTTCTAAAATGAAAATGGTTATCGGGCTGGAGCTGGAGAGGGAAGAGCTATGCGAAAAGGAAATAGAATATTATTCAATACAAAATTGTATGACATCCAAAAAGGATTTAACTCCCCTATTATTTCTTTCTTTAATGCTCTACTTACGTCAGCCTTGTATATATGCGGGATATTTTTACCCGATGTGGGCTTGCTAGTTTAGCGGAGGAAAATGATGTGTCATAGAAGCTCAGAGTCAGTTCAGTCTTTGGGAAAATACGTTTGCTCAACCATTCCATATCTCTCCGAGAGAAAAAGTGCATATTAAAAAGGGTTGCTTTCCCTTCACTTGGAATATTGTGGAATTATATAAAATGTAATAATAAATGGCCAGAGTTACAGGCGTTTTTTTCCTCAGTGAAAAAAGAAAATGTTAAATTTGAATTTACTTTCGAATGAGTGGGTTCCTTTCGTAGAGAAATTTTGTGTGAGAAAAGGGAAATTTGCGTTAGGCAATATGATCATGTCATGGCTTGTGTATTCAGTAAAGTCATACAGATATGAAAGTTTTAGGCTACAGCCACCACTTCCACTCAACCATACGGGTAGTGTTATTGGAGAAAGTGAGAGGAAACTGAGACTTTTCCTGAAAAAAAAATCTACTGCTCTCTGGCTTCAATTCAGATTCCATTCAACTATATGGGAGGGTGTAAAACGCAATTTTTTCTCATACATAATGTAATGTTCACATGAATGCATTGCAGAAGGAAAATGGAGCTTGTGAACCATAAAGAGAGTTGGAGATTCGACTTCGTCAACTACGTACAAAAGCTAAAAAATCGTTTCAAACTTGATGGTGGTAACTCCCTTTTTATACCTTTCTAACAACAGGTGAGCCAATGAACAAATTGCTTTTGAATCTTAACCAATTAGGAATGGAATTCTGAAAATTACAAGCTCAATCATAAACTCGACTTTTTCTAACTTTTAATTGTTTTTTTTTCTCTCAACCTTTTTTAATTTGCAATACAAAAATCTCAAAACCCAAAAGTGGTCATCAAAAGATGCTCAAAAGGTACAACTAATTTACAAATTCAAATCACAAGAGACGCATTCCATCTCTGCGTAAAAACTTTTTTAATAAAGTTCCAAATCGAATGTAATTTACTCTATAAAAGGTACACAAGTGCCCTTGTTCTCCGTAAGAAGCGGTGATAATGGCCACTATTCCCATTCATACCTGGAACATCTTTTCCAAAAGCTTTTACACAGGTAGAAATTTTTTCCCTTTTTCTTTTTCCTTTCTTCCATTTTATACCCATTAAGAGTGCGGATGCACTACATTTTTAATATGAGAAAGTAACATCAGCTTTCACTCTGGAAAGATAGTAAATAAACGTGTTTTTCTTCTTCTTCCCGACCCCACCTTAAACAGCGACCACCACACCACATAAAAGGAATTTTAATGGCTTATTTTCATTAAAGGTTCAATCTCTTCTCCCAAAAAGTAATTAGTCTGGGGAAGAAGAAGCTGTGCTTCAATATTCCACCTATTACTTTATTACATAAGTATATCCATTACACAAGGTGATGCCGAGCATACCAAAAAGGAAATTTCTAATGGCTAAATTACTCCTCCTAGGAGCTTGTGTAATTTCACCTAAATGGATCTCTAAACTTCTTTTTACTACACATTCATCAATGAACTTTGTTTCCTCTCAGGTAGCTTTATTACAATCTTAAACTTATTATCTCTAACTTAATCAAGTTGGCAATAAAAATGGCGAGCTGAATTCATATGATATCTTTCTTTCATACGTGTCCCATCTAAATCATCCAGAAACAATAGATTCCACACTGCTCCCGTTCTAATGATCCTATTTTTATATTTTTTATCAATTTAAAAAAGCTACACTTCATCTAATGACATTATTATTAGAGGAAAAACACCCACGTCTACTCCCGCTTCTTGGCAGAGAATACATTGTTTTATCGATATCATCATTATCTCTGGATCAGCCCAGCTATTACGAGAATAATGGTTGTTTCAACTACTCCAAAAAGAGTTTCTAATGTCGAGTATGGCCAGTCATAAAGAATTCTTTTCAACCGCATCTCTCTTCCAAACTGTATCGATATCATTATAATAGGCAGGAGGAAAGTATTGCAACATCAACTTAGAAGAAATAGCCTTTATTGACTATATATAAAAAGTGTAATTGTTCATACATAGCTTATATCAACTCCCAAGGTAAGAAGTAGCCCATCTCTCACCCAAAAATTTCTCTTAGATGCAACAGGGAACCTACTTATTACTATCATTCCTCACTTTTGATTCCAACTTGAGAGAACCTGAGTGAAAAAAGAGCGAAATGCAAAAAAGAGATTAATTCAGGCATCATGAACCACTACTAGTAGCACAGCCGCATTTACAACCTCTTATAACTTGAGAGAAATAAGAAGAAGAGAAGATCTCTCTGGGGAATTACATTCATCTCTATTTTCTATAGATTTTCGTTCGTGAGCCCGCCTATTATCTTCAGAGTTATAGCAAGAAAAAAATACATTTTACAAGGAGCATCCTCATCGCCATCATCATCCTGCTTTTTCTATTTACCAAGGTATTTCTTTCTCGGTGAATAGGCATCGGAAACCACATTCTCTAACAAAGCATCCGTGTACATTTTTTCTCCCTTAGTATTTATAACTTGTGCTTGTGGGAATGGAAGAAATCACATTTTGTTGTGTTCTCTTCTCTCTCTTTATATATATTTTTATAACTATTTTTCTCTCTCTCTCTTGAAAAAAGACGCGGAATACTCTGAGAAAGAAAAAATCTAACAACGTTTCATTCCATAATGGCCATGTTTTTCTCTTGAATTCTTTGAGTTCTAAACAGACCGCAGAAGAAAAAACGGGGAAAAAGTGAAGATATTAAATCCAACTTGTTTTCTTTTTTTCACTTTTTTTATACCCTCCCCTTTTTAGTCATTCTCAGGTTAAGTTGTGGAATCTACTCATTTACAATTTCTTTAATGACTACCAACTTCACTAGCAGCAAAGCCAGAAGACTATGAGGTTAGTAGAAAAGAAAAGAAAATAGAACAGAGAAGAGAGAGAACTGCTTTTTAGAATAAACCTCAGCCCATCTCACATTTTTTCTATGACATATCTCCATTCTCCAGTCCTGCCCTCGAGCTACCTTATTTTTTTCGTGTTTATTGGAAACGAAATGGAAGTGAGGGAAAAGGATGGAATCTTATGCATAAAACGGATTTTTATGAATATTTCTTCCTTTCTTTTCATACCTAGTCACATTTTCACTTTGGTCCTTTCCCTCTCTCTTTATAAAAAAGAAGAAAGGAACCGAAAAAGAAAAAGGCTTTCTATCTCAAGAAATTTCTCTTATCCGCGAGAGAAAAAAGCTCCGCTCCAATATTAATAATAATATCACTATTATTATCAAAGGCATTATCAGAGACAAGCTATTGTTGTCATAATTATGCTTTATCTTCGTATCTCCCGTCATTGGTCCCGTGTCCTGGTCCCGCGTCGCCTCCAAATATCCGGATGCTCCGAATAACTGACAAGGGATTACAATGCGGGGAGACTGCACCCGCTTGGATAACAAAGAGCTGGTTTTCTTTTTTTTGCAAAAGAAGAAAAAATCTAATCCTTCCGTACCCTGAACATCTTGTCATTTCAAAGAAATGGGAGGAAGGCAGGTGTACATTCACAACTAATCAATACTGCCCTCCAGATACTCCATGACATGTGAAGGGTTTACGTGAACACCACAAAAAGAAATCGCAGGATAGAGAAAAGATTGCATGTTTCATGTGCAAATGATGATTGGCCGGGGGAAGAGAAGAACGTTTCACACTCTTGTCATTTCTATTGATCGAGGAGCTATACAAGCAGATTTATATGCTTCCATTTAATTCAATTCGGGAATAACGTGAGCTTTCCTCAACTCCATTAATTTTGTTAACAGAGACATAAACTATAGATTCGCTTCCGGTATGAATTATTGACTAAATAAAATCATCAAAGGATTCGATATACCTGTCGGGAATCCAAACATTTTATAGAAGCTCAGAGCAACAAAGTCAGCAGGATATTTGGAGAGATCCAAGCTATTGCTTGCGACATAACTGGCTGCGTCCAATAGGACAAACCACTTGTGTTTATTCTGCTGCTCAACAGTAGGAGGAACTTCATTATTTTCAAGGAAAGCATTTCCTCTCCCATCACTGCTTTTCCCGGGCTTCCCTGAAAAATTGGAGAGAAAAATCACTTTTGTATCATGCTACTAAAATGGAATATTCATCTTCAGAATATATTAGTGAAGAGGTTGAGGAATCAATTCCTTATTATTACCAAGAATAATATTAAACGAGACAAGAAAAAACTGAAATGGCAAAAAATAATATTGTGCTTATACCCGAATTTGATTGATAAGCAGTTTCCCCCTTAAAATCCTCTGCCTTTTCAATGTAAAACGTCTCGCACGAAGAGATACATTCGAGCCGTCCATTTTGTAAATGAGGGATCCATCCTAACTCATACTTGAAACCGGAGAAGTTACACTGCGCTGGGAACACTACTAGCGCATTTCGCCTATCATTTTTCTCTTTTTCCGTTGACAAATCCTGAGCCGTCGAGCTCGGACCCGTATCCAGTCTAAAAAAATTATTCAATTATTTATAAATGCAGAACATAAAAAGGTCATATTTTACAAAATTGAATTAATCCAGCCTTTTGCAGAGTAAGACGTACATCAGCTTTCTAATAACTTCCGCTACTCAAATGCGGCCTGTTATTTTTGCATGATCAGCGTAAAAAAATATGAACTAACCGCCTCTCATATCCACTCAAAATAATTAATCTAAATATGGAAAAAGTGAGAAATTATATCCCAGTATAAGATTAGGAGCGAAATTTTCCGCATAGTCAATCCCATCCCAAGCTAGAAGAGAATGGTCCCAAAAATCAGATTAAAATACATTCCCAATATCTATAGAGAAACATGTAATGGTTCTTCTCATTTACTTCCAATTCAATCTACATATATCTATTCTCCCTTTAGGGCTTCGCATCACTATGTAAATTCCGAATTATATCACCTTTTCCTCTTCTCTCTCCATTCCCCAACACTTTTTAACTCTAAAAAGCTTTATAACCAAAGGCATGGGAAAGTCCCCTGAAAATCCCTGCCTAGAACTAGGCAAAGTTATGCAAAGCTCTCTGTCACTAGTATAATTTGCTTTCATGAGCTCAAGTCACTTGAGCCAATTCCCACGTTGCTTCCTACATAAAATCACTCTGAAAAAGGTATGAACTGGACTAGAGAAAGAGTTTTCAGAGGAGATCACATATTTCAAAGGATTTGATACTGATACTACATGTGTAGAAGAGAATAGAATAATACACCCTTTCATTCAATAAACGCTGTCGATTTCCACACTATAGTTCTCTCTACGCTCTCTTGGTTCATTACAAAAGCTGTTATAAGTACTAACATAATAATATTGGAGGTGATCATTATTACTAGTATTCATCAAACAAGGTAACCATTAAGTCTAATAGGAGAAAGGAACGAAGCAAATAATTACATTAAAAACTACTTGCCTGATGGGATCCTTCTTGGTCGAGTTTGAATCATTATCCAAGTGCGTGGAGAGAAGTTTTGTCATACATGATTTGGAAAGGCAGCGAACCTTGGTTGGACCTCTTCTTGTCACTAACTCACGCATGCCAACAACCGAAGTATGGCTTTCTTCAAGGTACGCAAACAAGCCTGAAAAATAAAAGGTTTTGAACATTTTAGCCCGTTTTCACCTGTCTATTATTCCTCAAATTTAAACTCTGAAAACATCCACTTGTTAAAGCGCTTAACCTACTTAAAAATGCAATCGATAATCGTCAAACATGAAGCCGATGATTATCCCAAAATATAGTTGTCCTCGCCCGAATATTTAACCCATGCATAAATTTTTAACCGAGACATATTCTAGCTCCTACGCTTATGTCTCGTGTCAAGGCTGTCTTAATTTCAACTCGCCCCAGAAGGGAATTTATAATGTGAAGCAGATGCCTTTCTCTAGCGTAACTTATTCATTCCCTTTTACTTTCTTCTTCTTCACTGCCCCAAATTCCCAACGTGGTATAATGAACCGTATGTAAATACTTCTCTCTGAAGCCCTCTCATTTCACTAGAATTTTAGCTATTTATGTCCCCAGATTAGGGAGGATTTAATCAGCGAATTTCTAAAATATAATGAACCTTTGTACTCTTCACAATGCGCTTTCGATACTCCCAATTTGTCTTTTGTCTCGTTCTCCCCCTCTGTTTAGGATGATGTTGGAGAGAAAAGCGCTTTTCTCGCTCCCTCGACTTCTCGCATGTCGCATTCAAAATGCAAAATAGAATTAGCCAGTTCAGCTCCATCGCCCCTAGTCAATGGCTAGTTCTTCATAAATCTACTGAATCGAAGTTATAATTCTATTCTTCCACTTTACGACCAAGTGCGTCATTTGTCTCGAAAAATATTGACAATTAAAGTATAGCCCATGTTAGATCCGCCTTCGGAGAAAAAGCTTGTCAGACAGTATTATTCCATTTTTCTCTCTAGAAACTAGCAAACACCTCTCATCCTTCTTCAAAGAACCAGCATCATTCTGTCTGCCACCAAACTTTTTGTCTCTTTAGAAAGAATAACTAATTAAGGTAGGAAGAGGAGTGGAGCTCCACAACTACTGCAATCTTAATGAAGGGATATTATTTCATCGCTTAGGACTTATAGAATTTCAACTTTCTTCAAAGCTCTACCCTAATAAGCTTCTCTGTCTTAGTCTAAGGAATAAAAAGAGAAAGTGTTCAAGTACAATTTACTATTCAACAGAGTGGTACAAGGAACAAGATCTCCATTCATATTAAACAGGGAAGACATGCCAAATAACAAGATGATGACTTGGAGAGAAACTTGCTATGACTTTTCTTTGTTCTTCCAGAGATCTCTTGCTCAAAAAGGGAGCATTACACCCGAGAGGATTGCGTTTAGTTTTAAACTATTAGAATATTGTAAGTTTTTGGGGGAAGGTAGAGAAAGAAGAAGATGATATGGGTATAACAATGATAGTTGTTTACTTCCGCCCCTTTATGAGCTTGAACTTTCCTAGACAAAATGAGTTGCTAAAAGACTCTGACTAAAGAGCAACTTGCTACCAGCACATTTATCTTTTTAAAAGTGTTGAAAAGAGTATTGCGAAAAAATGCAAAAATTAGGAATACGCTGGTTCTGGTTCTAATGCATTACAAACTTTAATTAAACAGTTGAAAAGCTCAAAAGGAGCCAAAGAAATTCTTAGACCAGTATAGGATCATGCACGCCCACGCATTTGTCATTTCATCCGCTTACCTCCATTGAAGTCGAAAGTCTCCGCGACCATAAAAACAAAAGTTAGCAGTTTTCTTGGGGCAGGGTAAGATATCCAACTCACAAATGCCTTATATGATCCACCGCATCAGTTGTAATCGTACTGGATGGATTTCTCGAGTGTGGATTACTATAAAGAGTTTCTTGCAATTCATTAAAGTATGATTCAATCTGACTTTTTGCATATGGCGTCGCCCCCGCATTGTCCAAGAAGCACGCGTCTATAAATGAAACATCATTGTAATCATTTCTCATTACAATTTTATCTTAAACTGACTTTTAAGCCGGCTAAACTCGTCCTTCAATATCTCCATCTCCTCTTCACTCAAAACCTCTTCGTACTGTCCATCTTCATAATTCTCCGTCATCCCCACTCCATTCTTATTCTCCCCGTTTATTCCGCTAATCCCCCCGTCTTTTAAATTGGGCTTCATGATAATCATACAATTCTCCTTTCCCCAGCCACTCTTGAAGGATCACCTTCCAAATCCTTTTTACACAAGTCAGCTCTCTCAGCAACAAGCAGAGAGAATGAGAAGTCTTCTCTTACCTGTCCCTTCTTCACTTCAGTTTTAACTCATTATTTTTCCCCTGTATAAAAAAAAGATACAAAAAGGTGGTATTTCTCTCAGCACGTTTTACTATGATCAATTTTTTCTTTCGTAAGCGAGAAGAGAAATCAGTCGGGAGCCTATCGATGAGCTCACTTTGCATATATTAGAGTTCCCACAGCCATTTATAAGCATAACATGGATTCTACTGTTATTATGCTAAATTACTTCTCAGGCTAGAAAAATTGTGTGTATTTTGGTGAGAAAGAAAGCATACAAGGGGAACTCTTAACAATAGAAAAGAATATCGATTATTCTGATTACTTTCACAAAATCAACCTTCGCAACAAACTACGTGAGAAAGCTGGGATGCTCGAGATAAAATAGAAAATTGGATTTTTAATGATGGAATCACTGATGATAACAGATCATAGCTTTTTTTGCAGAGCGTCTGCATCTGATACGTTTACATAGTCTATCTCCCAGAAAAAATGTCATAATCATGAGATTTTTCTATCGAATGATGGCGATCAAGCATTGTTAGAAGATGACAGAAGATGATATCTTCTGAGTTGGAATTGAATTCTATTTTCGGGAAAAATATCAGAATTAAAAACAGTTTCAGGTTAAGCCTTGAATATTCAGGTAAGAGATATCTCATTATTTCAGCAATTCAAAATCGAAAACCCTTTGCCTCAAGCATCACAGGTGTCTATCAGCAATAAAATGAAAGGGAACTTCAGTCAAGTATTGCAACAGAAAATGATTAATATGAAGAAGAATATTCCTTTAAAAACTTGTCTTCTGATCTCGACTCTGTCATCATAATAATCAAACATAATTTCATACAAAAGCTATGCTATTGCAAATTCGTGTCATGCACTTGTTTCGCAAACGTTTCAAACAACAGGCTATACAGTGACAAAAAATGGCCTTGAATAAAGTATGACGGTCAATATTACATGCAATGTAGTGTTTTCGGAAATAAGTGGATAAAAGCATTGGCACTTATTCTCCCACATGAGACAAGTTTGTAAAGTGCTTATCAATTATTTGAAAAAATACTTAATAGTATTATTTTGATAGCAATTCTGAGAAAATAAAAAGAGGAATTTGTCAAAAAGATGCGCACATGCCAATATTGTACACATCACAGCAAGCAGACCCAATTAGCCAAACCCGTTCATATTACTTTTGAGTAAATGACGTACCGTATTAAGATATCCAATAAAACTTCAACACAAATTCAACTGACACAAGTCAACCTCAAGAAAATTGCCAATTATCAAATTAAAACCTCACTTTTCATTCCCGTTCGATGTCCACCTACTTCATAACTGTGTTAACAAACACTATTGCAACTTTGATAACTTTATCGATTTATTTCCCAAAAGTTGTTTAAGCGGCTGATAGTCAGCTGGAGCTTTTCGACAGTGACCACCATGCGGAACCTATGAAAATACTGACTTGCACAAATATACTGTCAATTACCAATGCAGAAATTCTATGCGTTTGCAGAGGCTAGTCTGCTTTACCGAATGAATTTTACTCGTATGCACGTGAGCTGATGAGCTTTACATAACTTGAATTCAGTAATTATTAGAATAACCTTCAGCTCTACGTGAATGATGGTGTTATAATGACGATGCATTATATTAAGTGCGGACACTAGTTTTCAAGTTGCAATGACCATTATAGAATGTATAGACATGAAGCCTGTGAAGAGCTTTTATGAAGGTGAACTCGCATGAAAAAGCTGGTAAATACGCATGTAAATGATTTTTACTGATACATTCGGCATGCATTTAACCGTTCCACGCATTCAACTTCTATTTACGAAGCCCATCAAGAATAATCCCCAAAACATACACACCAATCATGTTCAATTGCATAAGTCGTGATTAAATTTTTACTCTAGCATTAAATTTAAATATAATTTTTGATTACTCGTATTAGGTGGAATAAATGGATGGATGAAGTGGAAAAAATTGTAGCTCAGCCGGGAATCGAACCCGGGTCTCTCGCAAACTGGGTGACGCGAGGGCCTCCAAACCTCCCACTCCCGAACTCTGCAGCTTTCGGAAGTGCCCCTCAATTTACCTCCAACCTCCAAGTTCTTTGATAACCGCCGGATATTCGAATGAATGATGCATGATGATGTAATGAAATGACGCATTGTCACAAACCATGCGAGAATCTTAACCGCTAGACCACCAAGCTACTCATAAAGGCTCCCAAATTTAAGTTTCCTATAAGTCCCATTATGCAAATTATCGAGTCAACATAATTTACATACATAATTCATTTGTTTTATAATTATTCATTTGTATTCCCAAAGTCAAAAGGATTAAAATTTGCATTTTAAGTCCTAGAGTTCTGCTACTCTTACTATTTAAAAGCTACTCGATGAGGAATAAGCGATAGATTTTAACTGATACATTCGCACCCATTTAACTGTTCGACATAAATGCTATTACGAAGCCCATCAAAAATAATCCCCAAAACATACGCATTACGTCATATCAATCGTGTCCAATTGCATAAGTCGTGATTTACCGATAATTCGACATTTTTCCAAACATTCCATATCACTTCAGATAAACAATTTGTTTTCAATTGTCCACAACGTTTGGGCTGGAATTACATATTTTTAAACATCTCCACTTCATTTCCTAATGACATCATCTCTAATGAAATCACAGGAATGAGCCAACAACACAATTTTGCATTTCAGCCATACATTTATTTCAAGTTTTCAAAACTTGAAACTTGATGGAATTGCAATTGTCACTCTGGCTTTATTTGTGCCCATGCAATTTGGTTGACGTGCGATGCTCGCAGTGGGCGTAAGTTAACGGGAGCGAGAAGCCTGGAAATGTATATCAATCGGGGAGAAAGAGTGTGGCACAAAGACAAAAAATATAATTGTATCTATTGTAAGCAGAGGAGACGGCGAATTTAAAATGAGAAATCGTAAAGGCGTGTCATATCTCATATAACATATGTCAAAAAGAAGAAAAGAAGTGTCATGCCTGCCAAACCATGGGAAATGTTAATGCATTCCATATGTAGGTGACATGCAAAAATGTTTTCAGAGAAGAAAAAATTATACTCTTTTTATTTCATAAGCTCATTCGTATAAAAATACAAACATGAACATCATCAGAGAGAAATGGAGACTAGTTCATATCGAAAACTTTATGAATCTAATAAATTGTTTGTCTTTGACAAAAGCGAAAGTTTGTTTACCGAATTTAGAATGACCTTATTTTAACTCTAGTCTATTTTTCTACCTTGGGCTAGCTAATCATTTTATTTGTTCCAAATTTTGAAATGCGTGCAGACATTTTTATGATTTCTTCGGTCACGCTGTAAAACGCGGAGAGATGGCATTAAATTAAGTGACATTATTGGCCGCCCTAATTACCTACTTTTGAATTAGATGGGGATGCAATTTTAAACTTTAATCGTTTCTGACTCGTTCAAAAGGGTAAATATTAATTTCTTCATTGTTTACTAATTATTTCTGCTTTTGCAACATTTAGTCTCACATTACAAGTGAAAGAGTAAAGGTGCCGATGTACATGACAGAATTGTAGTGTAAAAATCCAAAAAGTTTCACTTGGCGATTGCCAACTGTCATCGTTGTCTCGTCTGCATGTCTTTTACCCACACTGTAGGCAACTATGAAATGGAGAAAATGTTTATGAAAAATCCTAAAAGTGACATCCTCACAGAGGAATTAGCTACAAGTATTTCCCCCATTATTGACAGACATGGTTCAGGTTTTGTAGCCTTTTTAAACGTGTTTTTAATAATAATACCGAACACGCATACCTTCTACGCAATTTTAACTTTTTTTCTCATCATCCCCGGAAACTCTTTGAATATGATACGCTTCTCGTATGATCAATGACAAAGTGCTTAATCTGTCGTAGAAGCGTGTACACTCATTTCTCTCAAGTTTCACTTTTTTCACTCCGACGAATCGAATTCCTCCAAGAATTAACGCGTCTCTGTGCTCAGAGAGGAAATAAAGTTTTGCTTTTTCAATTCTATTCAACAGCTCTTCTAGAGTCGCATTGTTTTTTCCTGCATTTTTCCAAAATACAATTACTTGTCAAACCCTTTCTCTTCAGACCTAATAAATTAAATATTTTCGCTTTGTACAACATGTTCCAAAGCTATTTTCCGAGTCGGAGCTGTCTCCCCAAATAAAACAAAAAGGGGAGTATGCATTTTGGAATGCATTAGAAAAAATTGATCTACACACAAACAGCAACGCATCTTTGTTCTTGCATCTTATTCATAATCTTTCAAAGGGTAGATATTCAAGAAGCATTTCTTCTTAAGATACATTTTATAATCTTTATGGATTCATCTCAAATATGCAGTTTGAAAGTTTGAGAACTCTTCCTTTGTCTTTCTGAATTTAATGCTAGCTCGAAAGAAAATATTCTTGCTCACATTTTTACTACATATTTTGTAATGTGTGACTAAAAGCCAAAAAAGTCATCGCCCATATACATGTCAACTTTAAAAGAGAAAATGTTTCTTAAAAGCGGCGGAGAAGGATCAACCAAGCTTTTGTTTCGAGTACAACCCAATAGGTAATTGGAAGCGCATATTATCACGAGCAGTAAAACAATTTTGTGTAATATCTGGTCGCGTCCTTCCTTCACTAAGTTTATTTGTGGAAACAATATGAGTCCATTTTTAGAAGCTCTTTCCTCCTCTCCCCTTTTGAATGTCGAGACCGATGACACAATACAAGTTTAAAATATTGGGAGGGAGATTATGTCAACTAGATAGGGGATGAGATTCAAACAAAAAATGTAAAGTCAGATCACTATTGTATAGTGACGCCAGAAAAGTTAATGAAATTATTTTGAAAAATTGCGTATTGATAAGAGCTTTCTTATTAAAAAAGACAATGAGCTTATTCTTATCTGGACTAACTAGTTTCTAAAATAATTAATCAATGCTCTAATTTAACTTCAGACCAGGTAAAGAGCAATTATTTCTAATCTGAATAAGCATTTCTATAAAATTTTATTGTCTTTTCAAAATTGGCAAAAACCTTTTGATATAGGCAAAGATTTGGAGAATGGATAATTTTTCTTCCACGGCTTTATGCACAGCTGCCAAAAAAAGAGGTTGGATATTGAAGCATTTTTTATTCGAAACAGGAATGCATTGTCATTTATAAAATATCTGTATAGCCGAGTAAAACTCAAAACAAAAGTGGGATTCTCTCTCTAGACTACCCCGATGGGATATACACATATTTGATCTGTGTTGTTTCCACTTTCAAAAGTCATTAAATAGCACTATTCTTAATTCCCATTTCATCCAATATTTTTGTCTCGACTTAAGTAATGAGTCACGACTTGGAATTTTTGGCTAAAGATAACCCCGTGATTCCTACATTACTAAGAGTGTAATGAATCTGATCAGCACTTATGAAAAAATTACACCTTGGAAAATCTCAAGATTAATTTCTCCCCACATACTTGTCAAAAACTTCAGGTACATTCTGATCCCTGCCATTAGTGATTGTCCATAGCCCAAGCGGGGAAATAAATGGTAGTGGAATCTTTTAAAAAGAAGCTTCCGAGTTCAATCTACATGACACCATCTTAATTACTTCCTCTCTACGGAATTGGCAAGAGCGAAATCCTTTCGAGAGAAAACCAAATATCAAAACAATTTCCCAAACAATATCATTTCATTATGAAATTTTTTCTTCCAAGAACAAAAGATAATGCGGAATCAAGGAAGGAGAGAAGCTCATTAATCCTAATAGTAGAATTGAGGTTGTCGGTTGCCAATAAGCTGCAATTAAAACGGGGTAAGAGTTCATAATTTAAAAAAGTACGACATCAATCTAAAATGCTTGTCTGGCATTTTTCTTTCTTATTCAAAAACGTAGTTGTGTGCACAATAATATAAAATTTTGGAATGTTTAAGAACAACCAATGTATACTTTGGCTCGAACTAGGTTGCTCTAATTTATAGGCGAGTGTTTAGATCTGTCGCATTTTCTAATCATTGATGACAATGGATTAAAGATAATTTATAAGTGTAGAGCACTCTTTCTTTCTTTCTCTGTTGTTTGTAAGCATTTTAAAAAGCAGCAACAAGTAAAAACAGTTTTTGTTGATTTCTCTTCCCGATTTTTATAATCAAGTTATGCTCACGTTCTACTCAAAAACCGAGAAATAATAGTAAGTTCATCCAGCCAAATAGGAGCAACACCATCTCGAGTTCTTGAGCTTAGTCCAAATTAACTTAATATGTTCGTGTACGTTTTTCACTCGGAAATTAAAACTCTGATTCCACTCCAAGAATTCCTTGCCTTTTTAATGCGTTGTTTCCTTCCCCAGGAGAAAAAAAGTGGAATGGAATGTTTTTAAAAAGAAAAGAGAAAGAAAGAGAAGCGTAAAAAAACTCGATATTTTCTTTAATTAAATCCTGAACTCTTAAGAGATAAGGTATATCGTCATACAAATATCAACGGTTGATTTGACACGGTCGCCATAAAAAGGAGTCGGTGCCAAATATAAGATGGTTGAATGATCATTCGATTGACTCATTGACATGAAGAATACAATTGGAGGATGTATCGCTTGATTTGCTTTTAAGATTGGAAAGCTTTTATCTTTTATCTGATTTTTTTTATAATTATGTAACTCTTTATTTCAAAGAGAACAAACGGCTCATTACCAGGAAGAGAAACGCCGAGGTAGGTCGTTTCAAAGTGTTGGGCTTGAGACATAAAAGCATTTTCTTTTCAGTAGGTACATGATTCTCAAGATGAATTTCATTCACCACAAAAAAAACTAACAAATTTTGCTATCAGACATGGCTCAACTTGAAGCTATGAGTTGAGACTATTGATATGTTACTACAATATTGGAGGGAGGAGTAGTGGCAATTTATGAGCTTGGAACATGTTACCTTGGCATGTGGCGCTCATTCTAGCCACACGTGAATCAAAAAGGGAAATGAATGATGCTGAAAAGAAATAGTAGTGGAGTCAGTCCGCCAATGATTCTGTGATATGAAAGTGATGGGGGTGATGTATAGTATAAAAGGATAATGATAATGCTTTTATGTACTTCATTGGGTATTGTGCCAAGTAATGAAGTCAAGAGTCTGATGAAAATATTCTTTTCCGACTTATTATAAAAAGGGTTTTAAAATTTAAATAATTCGCAGACATAATGAAGAAGGTTCACAGAACTTGGAGTCTATAGTGCTTTTTATGAGGTTGTTGTTGTTCTCTCTAAAGATCTTTCATCTTTCAATGATGTCAGTGAAAAGCGTGTCCTTTTTTAATTTTAGATTGGATAGTGAATGTACACAAAATAATTAGAAGAAATATGAGAGTTTATGACAGGGAATTTTTAATCGAAGGTTGGAGGGCAAACTGGTTGGAATGGAATGGTGAGAAAGTTATTGCGTTTTTCTCTCTCCGTGTTTCTCTGTCTTCTGGAAGAAACAAGTTATTATTACAAATATCTGCATTGCATGAAGCCATTTGGAGAAGCGGAAGCAGAGCCCACCTTTATCTCATTTCCAAAACCGTTTCTTTTATCAATACGAAGATTATCATAAAAGGTGGATACGCTTTTGGAAACGTGTGCTCCGCTATCGCCATTCCCATTATAAGAGTATCAAAAGCATAATATCCGAACACAATGGAGGACGAAAAAGGAAACTATCTACGTGAAGACCTGCGAAGGGAGAAGAGAACCGTGAGAGCAACACCAAAACCCGATATTAGAGAAGAAGCAAGCAGTAGCTAGGAAAAAAGGAAGTTGTTCACGAAAGGGTAACTTGTTCCAAGTTACTTTTTGGTGATGTGATATTCCCGACTCATCTCATCATATATTTGGAATCGGCTGCACGTAACGACATGGACTGAACTCGCACATACACACAGTCTCGGGACGTAAGGATGGAGCAGAGTTGGAGTACGAGCTTCCTCTCTACTTCCATGTAGCTTTGAATCCCGCCCCTTCATGAGCCTCTGTTATGTTCAGGGAGACCTGAAAGCTTTTGACTTTTTAGTCCGTAGTTGGCGTCTAAAGAGAAAGGAGCTTTTCTCAGTTGTCTTTCCCAGTTTTTTCTCTCTACCCCCTTTTCTCTCACAATTTGTACACAATCACATCGCTTGTTCCCTATACGTTGTCTGTTTAACCAGCAAAAGAAAACTACAACATCTCTCTACTACTATTATACTTGCTATTGCTGAAAATCCAAACCAAAATAAACCGAGTTCATCAACTTTATTCCGTGTGCATCATTTTACTCTTAAATAGAGCCAAAGTTGTTGGCCTATCTCTCCGAAACCACACACACGGATTCACCGGAAGAGGAGAAAACGTTTCTCATCGCTACCGTCAAAATCGTAGTCGTACTATCACCACCATCATCATCCAACTCTTCCTTTTTACTCTATCCATAACACAAGCATTATAGAAGCAATTAAAGTCACGAGAGATTCGGGAACGAGTGATAAATCCTCAAAAAAGAGAAAAGGATACAGAAGAGAAGTGCACCGAATAATTATAAAAGAAGTGAAATTTTACCTACGTGAGACTCTCTTCAGCGTTAATCGAACATATAATTCAGGGTTCTTACCTGAGTGCGTTATAGATCAAAAACTTTATCGACACTTTGTATCTCGCCGAGAGAGAACTGACATCAGACCTCCCACTTTCCTCACGGCTTGTTCATCATAAAAAGTTGATCGAAGTACGTGGGCTCTCTATCTAGATGTTTACATAGGCTTTCTACTTATTAAATGTTCCGGTTGTAGAACAAGAGAGACTAGAGAAGACCTATGATACGCCTAAAATATAACTCTCCCTTTGGAATCATATAAGTTTTGGTCACCCTAGTTGTTTATTCCAAGTTGGCAGAACTCTTTACGACATCAGAAACTTGCATCATCAACCTGTTTCTCTCACCTAACCTCTACCTCTGGTTACTTGCGTAGTGTTCCTTCCCTCAGGTAAGCAAAGAAACTTTCTACATGATTTCCACCAATCACCACCAAAAAGCTTCCAAAATTCATAGCCCAAAACGCATTTTTCTCAATCCCTTCATATCTTATCACCCCAGCGCAACAGTATTGAATTGACACGTCTTGAAAAATTCATACGACATTCCTCTCCTGTCTTTAATCATCTTCAATACTTCCCTCCACTTTCACCAATTCCTCCACTTTCACTCGTTTAAATAATTTAACTCTCTTTTGAATGCCAATTCCTCTCCGAAATAAATTGTCTAATCAATCTGAAAACATTTACAATTTCGAAGGGAAAGGAAAAACATGAGTATTTTCATATTATATTTTCACTGAACCGAAAAGAGAAAGTCTCAACCCTTTTGAGAAGCAAAAGCAGAGCTCAAGAAATGCATAGCAGGAGGCAGAGAGCTTTGCTTATGCGCTAGCCTGTTTGGTCGATTCTCTGCTTGAGAGCTGTTGCTTATGTCAGGAGAAGATGTGAGAAAAGCGCGGTTCACTTCAAATCTCTTCTTCCGGACTGAAATAAGCTATGTTATTGTGATGAAATAAGAGGGTACACATAAGAACAGTGCTTTTAGACATGTAAAACTGTAAAAGCTCTTGTTTTTGTTACACTTTTTATGTTTTTATACAAGTGAATAGGATATTTTTAAGGCCAAGGTTAGAATTAGTTAATTTTTTCTATAGAAGTTAAGTTTTTAAGTTGAGCACAAGCACACAAGTAAATAATCTGCAGTTTAATTAGTTGGGCTTTGTCAAGGTTGTGCTCATTAGTTTAATCAGTAAAGTTTAATGCAGTAAAATAGTTAATGGTAGGGTTTTCTTTGATCTTTTTATCTTCCAAAGTGTTCTGATTGTGTTTGGTTAAAGATGGGAAGAATTGAGCTTTAATTGTAAGTGTGGTGGGAAGACTTTTGAGCAATAATAGTTTTGTATACGACATAAGCACTTTAAAATTAGAAGGACTGGATTTTTTGGTAAGTAATTAAATGATTTGTGATTAATAGCTACTGGTCATTTGGCATATGATTAGTTTTAGATTTAAATTGATCAGAGTGGTTATCAGAGAAAGAAGAATCAATCAGTTGAAGAAGATAAGTGTGTGATATGAGCATGGTCATGGTGTAATTAATTCAATTAGAGAGTTAAAGTAATCAAAAAGCGTGGTCAAGCTGTAAAGTTGTAAAGTTTGGACGTGGCATGTGCAATTGCAAAATCACAGAATGGCACATTTCCACTTTCCTGTAACAAAAAATCTATGAGGATAAGCATTACATGTGTGAAGATTGAAGTTTGTGTTGGAATTTAATTTACAGATGATTTAGGGAGAGACTTGAATGAATTTAGAAATAATTTGAATTGGAGAGATGAATTTGTGTTATATTTTTAGCAAGAGATTAAGGGAAAATTTAGAAGACTTCATTCTTTATTTCTTTCCCGTATGGTTAACTTTGAGTTAATTACTGTAATACTTTTTGTCTTTTGTCATTAATTTCCCTTTCACGTTTACAAGCCCTTGTCCCTCCTTTTAAAGAGGAGAGACAATGATGTGCAAAAAAATATGCTGGTCCCGTTCCTCCCTTCCCTCCATAAGTTAGTTTATTAGAAGGAAGAGAAATTTTTAACGAAGTCTGCTTCTGGCACTGAATTTATTCTTGCTATGCAGGCCCTTGATCATCTAATGGCGTTGTCTTCGTATTTTTTTCTATCCAGAACTCCTCCAGCACGTTTTCCCTATTTCACTTTTTTTCTTCAATGCGTCAACCAAGTGACT
>JAHZMU010001351.1:0-22992 GCA_027743725.1 Rambutsinella grinnellia | reverse complement strand
TGTGGCATATCCACATCAGTCCTCAATTATGTAAATCATAGAGTTTCTAGACGGTGAGCTTCTCTAGAAGTTCACTAGAGTTTATTAGTTCATTTGAGTTCATAGCCTTCAGCTATGAACAGGTTTCCTCAAACTGTTGTGCTTATAAATAGCAGACACAAGCTCATTTCTCTAGCCAGACTTAATTTAGCTTTCACACTGTGACATTCATTTACTCTATTGAATACAATTCTCTCTGAAGATTACTGAAGGCAAAAGACCTACTCGTCTCATGCACATTTCATTTTATTCGGTCATCTCTAAGAATCATTCAAATCATTCAGAATTCATATCCGCATATCGCACAATTACAAAGATATTTCCTTCCAAGTAAACAGAAATTAAGCCATCCGTTTTATTACATATTCCACAATAGAGATGCGGATCTTCACTATTAAAGCTACTACGACAACGAAAGAAGAGAATACGGAAATGCTAAAATGATTGATAATTTAGCTACAATATTGGCGAAGCGCTCTACAAAGTAAGTAATTCCTGCTATAAACAATCCAACTATTAACAAGCTAAATATTACCAAATTGTCTGCACAAGTATTTGATTAACTACGTAAGACATTTTAGTCGCTCTTTTAAACAAATCCATAATCATGTAACAATTTTAATTCAAATTAAGATATCTGCAAAAAAAGCTTGCATACATGCTCTATACTATGCCATTAGGCTAATAAAAATATTAATGCAGGAAGAAATTTGAAAGAAAGAAGAGGGCGAGAGTGAATGATATCTCCTACCTACTTAATAGTAAGAGCGAAACAGTCTGATGTATCATAAAAAGTTCAAATTTGAACAAAGTCAGCTTTTCAAACTCAACCGAATTCTCTCCACAGGAGATTCCAACTGGTCTACAACTGTTCAAGTATTTCTCAAACCATTTCCTTTTCTCTCCTCTAAGCTTAGGCAATACCTTTACTTTCCCTTTGGTTATAAGATTCTTAGCATTCTCATAAACAACCGCTGCTCCACCCACTAATATCACCAAAACTGTCGCAAACGTACAAAGTCCATCACTGAACAATAAAAAAGCCATCAAACCTTCTTTCATATTCACATGAATTATTAAATACAACCAAATTATTTGGCAAGGACAAACAGTTAATATGATAAAGAATATTATATTATTCTGATGAATTTCGTTGTACAGCCCAACCAGCAACTGGATTTCTCGGTAGATCTGAATGTTCTCACTTTTTTCCATTTTATTCCAGATCAATTGTGAAGCTCGAGATAGGAAGTAAAATGATAAGATTATATTAACCAGTACAGAAAATATGACGGTTGGTAAACAAACGTAGGAATACATTAGAAAAGCTGAAATTCCATAAATATGAGCGAGCCAAAAGGGCATAAAATGACCCAAGTGACGAAATGAATTGAGTCCTAGATTTGGCGCGAGAGTGACCATCGCAAGCAAAATGATCATTATGCCGCAAAGCATTTTCTCTATAAGAAGACACATCATTCTTGTCCGTTGGACACCCGAAAAATGGTATATTTCTGAGGGAAGGTGGCGCTCAAAGAAGGATTTTGCCCAATTCAGGAATTTAGCGAATAGAAAGTTGTATCTAACATGGCAGACAGAATAAGCACATGTAAGAGCCATTGAAAATATGTATACCAAAAAGTTTGATTTCTCAGCTACACTATCCGAACAGTATATTGCTAGGAGGCAAGGAAATGCGACGTAGGCAGCTATTATAAATATTAAATAGCCAGTGTAAAAGGTGGTTATAACTTCAAATGTTTCTGAAGCGTTGTCGTAATTAATGGCAAGAGTTGGAAGGGGAAATGGAATCTTTTTTGATTTCCTGATTAGTAATATGGGGATGTTAAAAAGAGAAAGGAGTTTGCGGTTTTCCATGATCGGAGTCGAGCAGAAGAAATGAAATAAAAAATTTTGTTATCTGGAAAACCAAAGTATGAGCTATATTTAACATCTGCGTCATTCCAAGAACATATTTAATTCATTATATGACATTTAAGAATTAATTAAATTATTAAGGGGCTTTTGCCAAGTTATGCATTGGTTATTATCCCAGCTTAGATCTCAACAAGAAAATAATTACTTTATCAAATCATTGTGTTCTAAAGATAATTAAACATCGAAAGTCAAAGTGCAAATAAATTATTCATTGATTAATGCATGTTCGATGTTATTGTCAAATTTATTAAAGATTAAGACAACTAAGACCAAAAAGGCTTCTGCTTGTAGACACGAAGACGGCCTAAATGTAATAGATATATGTGTATGTAAAGATAGATATTTATGTTTTAAAGTACGACACAAACTTAGATAACCAAATTGTACTATTTTGAATTAATGTTTTCAGAAAAGGATCTTTTTTTAAAACGACCAAACTTGTTTTATAAAATCGGAAAGTCTTTCAACAAAAAGTGAAATTCCTGCCATAAATAATCCGACCATTAGCAAGCTAAATATTACCAAAATATTCCCATTCAAACAAGCAGCCGATGGGTCTTCTAATCCCTTGTCGAATTGCTCTTGAACATCACTACTATTTTGGCGGATATTACTTGAAATCGTTTCAAATATGTTTATCCATCTCTCCTTAATCCCAGATTCCTTAAACATCAACACTCTTTCAATCAATCGAGTTGAAATTCTTCCAATAAAGTGGAAGTTATTTGAATTCGGCATCCACCTTTCCTTCCCATCGTAATGCGAACATCCCTGATATTATTAAGAAACACATTGCCCTCACGTATTGGAAGCACCAGCGCAGTCTTATTGCAATCTTTTAGCTTTCGCAAAAGTTGCCTTTTTTCTTCTCGACCAAACTCATCTGTCAATTCATTTTCAATTTTACCGAGCCAATCGTAGGACTGGCGCTCAATTAACGAATAGGTTGATTCTATCCATTTTACTAAATGGACTATCAACGGGATCTGAGGTGGTAATGAACAGTGGCGCATTACCATCTCACCAAACGTATTATTTTGGTATGTTCCGTAAAGCTTTGTTAACCAACCAGTGTTGAAATGTATCATATATCCCACTTGGGAAATTATACGAAAACTTTCATTCATTACAAAATCCACCATTATAACATGTCCGTAATAGCGTTTGGGATACAATCTCAAGTCAATTTGATGTGAACTTAAGTTTGACCTTTGCAAGATCTCTGTGCGCACGTTCATTTTCTCATGTTTTATGTAAATATTGTAGTTGAACTCGACCAATTCATTAAACTCTTTAAATTTCTCTGCCTTTCTTGGCCTAATCATATTGTAGACGTTGTTATGCTTGTAGCACTGGCTCAAAATGATTGATGCTAGAAAATAGAGGCAAAACATTATTCGGATAGAATTGCGTTTTAGGAATTCTTTGCCTGGAAATATGTCGCCTTGTTCAATAAGCAGTTTAGAAAATGAGAGTGAAGAAATTGACCAAGTTGGCCTTGAATGAAGGCCATTCTCCTCTACCGTTATGATGGCAATACAAATAATGGTTGCTGCAATAAAGGTCCAAACGTACATGTCATAAACGCTAACCAATTCTTCAAACAAAAGGGGTTCTACTTTTTTATATCCACAAACCAGAAACATCAGTTGGTTGGATATGTCGGGAAAGAAAAGCGGAATGTGGAGTGGACTGATATCGTTGCTTTCTTTAGCTTGAAGATGCGGATAATGCTCGTTTTCCCTTTGTAAGTTACCATTCTGCTTTATTCCACTAATGCATAAGCCACTATCTGCTTTATATGTGTAGTTGCTCATGATTGAATTCCAGGCATGAGAAATTATTATTTTTAATAGTGTCCGGCCGCGCTCGAAAGTGTTCATTAAAAGATTTTCTCTAGTTGGTCTACATAAGCGAAACACATTTTCTAATTCTCTACCAGTTATGAGAAAAATGCTGATGTGACTTAGCTGTGGGCTATTACTCATTTTATTAGATGGCCAATGCACAAATTCATGATAGTCAGAAATCCTTGCGGAATTTGAAAAAGCATAGTGTTCTTCTAATTTTAAAATAGCAAAGACAGCATTAGACGCCGACCACGTAGTTTTTAGATGAGTTAGGTAAGCAGTAAATCGTTTAGAAAATGATTCAACCCAATCAAGTGCTAAATATGTAGCTATTTGATGTGCTTGCTGTTGTACTATCAAAATGTGAATTTTTGGTATTGACGACGGAAGTACCTTTTCAAATTCTTCTAGTACACTTACGTCAGTGGAAATGCTACGAATGATCCATTCAGGAGGCTTCCAACAAATTCCTGAAATATCCAAATCCATGACAATATCCTTTTCGAACTTATACTCATTTATGAACCTATTCAAAATCTCACGGTATGTTAGTGTGCATTTTCTACTATATGAAAGATATCGGGGTGGAAGGATATCTAAAATTGCTTCGCAATTCGTTTGTTTTGAATTTGCAACAACTCTAAACTTATCAAAACTGGCGCGTAATATATTCTGATAATAATTGTACCAGTAAATTGAAGAATTCAATATTGTAGTTATTGGGTAAAGGTCAATATGTAGATCTTTACCCTCAAAAATCCAAGTGATCCTGTTTCCAATTAACACAGGAACTGGTTTACGAATTATCCAGGGTATGTTTGAATTTAAAAGTTGGACACCTACGAAATTATTAATTAGAAGCTGGCACCGTGCGCTTATAAATTTCAAGTCATTCAGATCAACATTTTCTGGCAAATGATTCCATATTGAAAACATTTCTTTGGAAATTTGTGCAACAAGTATGTTACTAAATGGGGCAGAAATGCTTAACATAGGTGTAGTGCTTGTACTAATTATTATTATACTTACGCGGAGTAAAAAAATCATAAACCAAAAGCACATTTTTAGGCCCAAGTCGCAAATAGAACTTCTACTCTGAACTCTAATTGTATTCTAAAAGTTTAATATCAACATTTTATCTCGAAATTTTGAACATATGCATTGACTGAAACAAATTTTAATGTGTTTGCGATGACATTCAAAGTTTAAACATTCAGCAATTGTGTTAAAAACAATTGCATAACCGTCAGTTATACTAATAGAGTAAATTAGATGATGTTTATATAACAATATTAAAAACTAAAATGCTTACGTAAAAATTCAATTATGATTCGACTGGACAAAAACATTTTCATATTGTGAAGTTCTGAGCAAAACCGAGCTTTGAAATCGAGGGATTACAATAAACTTAAGCAATCGTCAATTCTCTGCTTAAGTATTTGATCAACAATAAAAATAATAAACACTTTATAAAACACTTGAGTTGTTCTTTTGTGATTAAATCCATAATTAATTATGTTACAAGTTTACCTTAAGTTAAGATACAATTTTTCTTAATTTGTTGCTCTTACGAACGGTAAATTTATTCGGATCAATATATTCTATGCCCTTCCTTACCAATCCAACTTCTTACCCGAGGTACCCTACTTACCAAGCCCTGAACTTACAAGAGCTTTAACTTACCCATTCATTTTCTTACCTGTGTCTGAACTTACCCGACCCTCAACCTACCGGTCATTGGGCTTACCAGCCCCTGAACTTAGCCCTGCTTAATATTGTGATAAAAAATTCCACTTAACTTGGCATGGATAATTGCGTGAAAAAATAATATGTTTACGGAACACTGCAACTTGTGTGTTGTCTCGTTTCAGTAACTTAATCTTTATCTGCAAACCTTTCAAAGGTTTCATTTTGCTAAGGATATTAATTTTTTATGTGATAAATTAATGAAGTTAATAGAAATAAATAATAAAGATTTTGTAACTTTACCATCAACCTTGTGAGTAATTAAATTTATTGCGAAAAGCCTGCTTAAAGACAGAATTGATTTGGTGATAATAGCACGGCTTTAGACTCTTGACACATCTTTATACAAGCAAATTACGCAATACCGAATTCCAAATAAAGGAGAACGACAAGGGTTACGCAAAGTCTAGCTATTATAAAAGCTTTTTAATGAATACAAAAGATATTCCAAATAAACTGAGTTCGCATTTTGTGTTAGAGTCATGTAATGTTAGTAAACTAGATAGCATTTGTCTTGCCCTTTTTGTAGTGGATTTTTTTTAATGTACAGACAGGTTAATGCGGGTGCAGAGTTTTATTGGACAAACTGAATTCAGTTAGTTAGGTTATAAGCTTCTCCCTAAAAGCGTTTGCTGTGTAATTATTCTAAAACTAAACTATAATTTCTCAATCTGCTAAAAGTATTAAAGGAGCAGCATTTGTTGATTCGTCAGTTTAATGGAAGTAGACCATTTTTTAAATGTTCAAAAAAATCTAAAAATGGATAAAATCAGTCTTTGATTTTTGATGGTCTTGCCAAAAAAAAGAGGTTTACATATTTTAAACAAATCTAAATTGTAGAAAAAAAGCTTTAAGTTAAAATAAACAAGTAATCCGTACAATTATTATAGATTTAAAACCTCGTCTTTATAAACCTAGGAAACTGTAAGTCTTGTTTATTTTGTAATGGAATAAAAGCCAAAACTGGATGTTCCAAAGTACATATAAAATCAACCCAAATAATGACCTGGATTTCGCCCTTGTTTATAATTTTTATTTTTTATTAGCTACAAGAATGGAATGCGTTTTTTGCAACTCAAAAATCCGCAAAAACTACAGCTTGGAATTACATTACCAGAAACATACCCTCGAGCGCCCATGGTTTTGCTCCAAATGCCCTAAAGAATTATCTTCAAAACATATTCTAAAGAGTCACTTGGAGACGCACAAGCCCCGGGAGGAAAAGACGAATGAGTGCCCTCTTTGTAAAAAGCGACTTGTGGACAAATATCAATATATCCGCCACGTAAAGTCTCATAATGAAGAGAAAAACTTTGAGTGCAGAACATGTGGCAAGACATTTGCTCTTCTGAATAGTCTAAGGAGCCATGAAGGTCGGCATAAAAACTGGAAAGCATTTAGTTGCAACAGTTGCGACAAATCGTTTAACTCTAAACGCGAATTAAAAGTTCATGAAGAATGCGTTCACGACGAAAGATTATACGAGTGCTCTCTATGCGAGAGAAAGTTTGGGAAAAAACAGGGTTTAAGCAGACATCTAAATACTGTACATGCGCCAGAACGTGACCGCTTCAATTGCGACAAGTGTCCTAAGAGATTTCTTCAAAAAGAGGGATACGAGGAGCACCGACTGATTCACGAAAATCAAAACTACATTTTCCAATGCGACAAGTGCGACAACCGTTTCCTCACTTCAAGACAGCTGAAGCGCCATAAGAGTTGGTTTCATTTGGAGAAAGCTCGCATCTTTTCCTGTTTGTTTTGTGATAAAAAATTTCCCATCTATTCCAAATTCCACGTCCACTTACTTCGGCACATCCAAGAAAGACCATATCTGTGTAGACATTGTCCAGCAGAGCATCGTACCCTCTACAACCTTCAATCTCATAACAAAACAATTCACTGTAAAATAAGGAAACAATTTATGTGCGACATGTGCACAAAAACTTTTCTAACTAAAACGAGTCTCTTTAATCACATAAGAAGTCATACAGGTGAACTTTGTTATGAATGTCAAAGCCCAGGTCGTGGAATGCGATTTGTTTCGACTGCCAGCAGGAATCGCCACTTCCGAAAGGCTCATGTGGAATGGAAGTTCTCTTGCAAAATTTGTGGGAAAAAGTTTTTTGTAAAGGCACACTTGGACTCACATTCCATTTCGCATTCAGATTTGAAGAGGTATCAGTATAAGCTTTGTGATGTTTCTTTCAAGCATCGAGAAACTCTGAGGAGACATGAAAAAAAGGTGCACCCCATTCATTTCTGGTGAAATAAGCGTAAAAAGTTTATTTAAGAAAAATATTCATAAATTTTGTAGCATTTTGTAGCATTCTAGCTAATTATAGTTTATAGATAAATCCTTTTTGATTGCTCAAATATATGAGTTTGCTAATTATTTATTTTACATTTATTATTATTTGAAAAAGAGATGGAGTAGTTTGTCCTTTTTGTCTTTTCCGTTTCTCGCTCTCTCCTATTTATCTTGTGACAATTGCTTCATAGTCTCCATATTTGTGAAGCAGTCTGTACTAAATGCTCGAAAAAAAATAAAATTCCTGATATAAGTAATCCGCCAATCAGCAAACTAAATATTACAAAGATATTCCCTTCTAAGTTAGCAGCTACGGGGCCCTTATCTCCTTCAAATGAATTATAGTCCTGATCCTGGTCACGGATGCTATTAGAAATTGTCTCGACAATGCTTATCCACTTTTCTTTAATTCCAGACGCTTTAAACATTCCCAGCCTCTTCACTATTGGCAGTGTAACACGTAAAATGTAAAAATGAAAAGCATCCATAATTTTCTCCTCTCCTAAATAAACACTATCTTTGTTAATTATGTTTCGAAATGATTTGGCTGTAATTGCTCTAAGCACAGCCGCAGTCATATTACAAGTTTGAAACTTTCTCAAAAATTCTAATTCCTCCTCACAACGATAACCATTTCTTAGCCCAGATTCAATAGCATCCCTTCTGCTTTTCCCATTCACAAGTGCTCTCCGAATCCATTTAAATAAACGTAGCAGTAATGGTCGTGTCGGTAACAAAAAACTATTTTCCTTTGCAATTCCACCAAAGCTATTATTTTTATATTTTCCGTAGAGCTTTGTTGGGACAAATTTATTGATTTGATCAAGCCATTCTTGAATCTCTGATATTACTCCTAATACTGGACTTCCTTCAATGCTCAGGAATTGCATGTGACCTTCAGCATAATGAGTCTTAAAAGTATCAATTTGTTTAATGGTCAAGCTTAAATTGAATGCAATCCTAGCCAAAACATTAAAGTTTATATGATAAAACGTTTCATGCTTTGCATAGATGTTGTATTTGTTCTCAACTAGTTCATGAAATTCTTTAAATCTCTCCGCCTTTCTAGGACTAATCATGTTGTAGACGTTGACCTGCTTGTAACCTTGGCTCAGAATAATTGCCATGAGGAAATAGAAACCGAATATTATACGAATTGAATCTCGTTTGATTGAGACACCGCCTTGTTCAAGCAGGAACTTCGCGAAGGATAAAAGAGACGTTGTCCAATTCATTTCTGGATAAAACCCACTTGTACCAATTACAAGAATGGTGACAGTTGTTCCAAGACAGATCCAGACGTAAACGTCATAAACGCTTATTAGTTCTTCGAACAAAAGTGCCTCAAGATTTTTATACCCGCAGACCAGAAATGTGAATGGATTTGCGTTATTCGGGAAGAAAATAGGGAGATGGAGTGGACTCGTGTCCGTGCTCAAGTGAGCAACAAGCAGGGGAGAAACTTGGTCAGGCTGGAAATATTTAATTTGCTGATTTCCATTCACACACCAACCGTTAAAAATATTAATTTGAGGGAATGAATAGTTTCCTATTATTGTTGTGAGAATGTGGGTAAGAATTATTCTGATTCTTAAACGAGATTGATCCTTTTCATCGCTTTTTATATTCAAATGATTAGTGAAAGTTGACCTGCAAAGCAAAAACTCATTTTCTAGTAAAACGTCTTTGATTGCGAGGAATATTATTTGTGGCATTTCTGAGCTCTGATGTTGAAAAAGTTTGAGGAATAAAGTTAAGCTGTGCTTCGTTTCAAGTTGCGGTACTAATATGAAGCTTAATACTTGTTCCGTTCCGCTGGAGAAATGGCTATTGTCGTCATAAACTGATCGTGTCCAGTCAACTACAGAATACCCCATTTTATTTGGTTGTTTAGTAATTAAAATGTTTAGTTTTGGAGTTGATCCAGGATTGATCTTTTGAATTTCATTGCGCAAACTATTATATGGTATTAGGCTACTTAAACCATGCCAATCTTTGGGATGTGAATAGATTTGAATTTTAAATGATTTCGGATCTATATGTAACTCCTTCATATACCTTTTATATAGGTTTTCAGCATCATAGCCAAAAGCAGGCGGAAGCAGATCAATCCTAATTTTACAATTGAGTTGTCTTGAATTTGCAACAAATTTGTAATAATCAAAGCGGCCGCAGTTTAATTTCCAATAACCGGGTAATATCTCGCAATTTAAGAAGGTGTAAATCGGACAAAGTTCAAGAAGCGTGCCTTTCCCTTCCAAAATCCAGATTAGCTCTTGTTTAAGTAATCCCGGGACAGGCTTTTGGAGTATCACCGTAAAACTTGGATTGGTTAGTTGGACGCCAGCATAATTATTAAAGACGATTAGGCAACTTGAGCTCACATATTTGGTGAGATCTTCAAGGTCAACACGTTCCGGCAAAGTATCCCAAATGGAATATATTTTGGTGGAGAATCTGGCAAGGAATTGGTTATCAAACGGGGTGTGAATTTTAATTGAATAGTTTAAATTTATTTCACAATTACAGCTTGAAATAAGAAGGCAAAGCAGAAATAATAATAAGTTCAACATCTTAAATGATTAAGAGATTCGTGTTCTAACTTTTTAGGTTTATTCTGTTTTAAATTTTTAGCAAAGCTCTTTGCTTTTTAAAATATGCAGTTGCAGTGAACAATTACATGCGTTTTTAAATTATGATGTAAGGACTTTTGTACAATTAATTCTGCATTTATCATTCGTAATTTAGGTGTGAGATAAATATTGAAAAATAATTAATAGCAATGTGTGCTCAACAGTAGTTATGAACAAATTAATTATCTTACAAGTGTTGATAATCTTCAGTACGGTTTTCATAAAGTATTGTCATCATAATGGTTTATTAGTCAGTAATGGTTAGTAAATATCTTAATCATGAAATAATTCACTTGAAATGAATAGATTTGTTTATCTGTTTTTTTTTCAGAACTACGTCATCAGATTAATTTGATTGATGCTGGAAAGATGAGATTCAATGTAAAGGTTTTGCTGTTGCAGCAACAGTGTTGCTGTGAAACGTTTTGATAGAGTAAAGCGCATTGGCACTTTTGCTTTCATTCTCCCAAGATCATAAGCCATCTTAAAAATAAAAGAGAGGAGAACGAGAATGTGATGTAAAAGTGGTGAAAAGGAAAGCAACTTTTAGTTTAAAAGAGACATTGCTATAAAAAGTCTTTCTCCCCTGCTGTTCGTGTAAATGCAGTTTAAATGGAAATACCGTCACAGTTTATATATGGCTTTGCTCACTTTTCAATGACATGCGAAGGGCAAAGTTAAATGAAAGCATTTTACAAGCGAAGCTCATCAAATCATTTAGAATTGTAATTCAGTGGATAAAAAGAATGGCTTCCAATTCCTACCCACTCATTAGGTTTTGGACTGATGCCGGAAGGAAATTTAAAAGAAACATTCCACTTTTTGTGTTTTTCTTGTAAAGGATTTGTTATTTCAGGTTGATACTTGCAAGATGGGAAGGATTAGAAAGGGGTCTTTTTTCTCTAGAGAAAGTTAATTGTTATTCAAGGGAGTTGTGAAACAAGAGAGTTCATTTCCTCCAGAATAACGTGAGAATATGCTTCAAGGAGTTGCGGAGGGAATACACATGTCATTGTTTGAGATATTTGAGGGGAAAAGAGAGATTGATTTTCTCATCAGAGATAATTTGAGAAAGAAACGAGGAGCTGATGGGCTGTTTTGGCGGAGAAAGTGAAAGGTCGTTGACTTTGAAATCAGCCATGGTAAGCATTTAACGAGAAACTAGACGTTTCTAGATGTAAAGACTAAAATAACAAATTACATATTTGATTGAGGTTTTATTTTTGACTTTACAAATCAGTAATATTCTATATTGATGATGATTTTGATAAAATTAAATATTCCAAGTTAACAACAAGAAATATTCATTGCATTGATTTTTTATTCTTTAAAAAAATAGGAGAGAAAATAATAGATCTACTTTCTGAGAAAGTGTTTCTTTGTCCAATTCCAATTGCATCCAGAAAAAAAGTAATGGATGATTTCTTTGCTTTTGACTTTCACTCTCCATCTAGTCATCATTTTGTCTTTTTGTCTCCAAATAAAAGAGTTCTGATACGGATGGGAATGACGCAGATTTCATGCAAATAAATGGAAAAGCTTCGTCTATTTCGTGCTGATGAAGTGAATTGTTTTCAAAGCCTCTTTTAAAAAATAACTTAAATTATACGCGCTCGCTAAGGGAATGAATAGAAAGTGACTATTCTTAATTGAATAAAAATAAAACGTTTTCTGCTTTAAAATTCTAAATAAATATCTCAATTGGATTTTCACACATTTATTTTTCGCTTTTACTCCGCAGCGTGACAGATAATATTTTGCACTTGATGTCCCCCTCTGACTGAGCCTTTTTTCCTTAAGCGGATGTTCGTGATATGATAAGAGCGTGAATCAAAAAAATACATCATTCTAGAACTCTCCCGTAAAATATCCAAAAATGAAAGGAATATCACGTACGTCACTTCATCTGTTTCGGAAATGGATCTCCTTTTCTATTGCTGGACACATCATGAATAATAAAAAGGATCTGAAATTCTACATTTCTTCTACAAATCTAGTTATTACTCCATTTTTGTCACCAATTTTATCAGCGGACCACCTGAAGTGTCTCAATCCATAAAGGAAAGTGTGTACCCATTTGGTAAATCGGCTTACTTTTTCCAGTCGTAAAAAAGGAAAGTAGAGGCGGCTCGCGGGTCCCGACCTCATTTAAATGATGAGCTACCAAGAGCCACGCTATGCACAGATGGGCTCTCCTTAAAAAAAGATGATCAGTCATAAAAATGTGTGACAAGTTCTCCGCATATTTAATACTCGAGAAACTCCCATCCCATTTATCCCTGAAGAAAACGTATCCTTTTTATTACATTTCAGTCGAAGCTTTTGCTCTACTTCCGGGTATGAAATTGCATATTAAATATTTATGAAATGTTGCCATTTTTTGCAAAAATTTATGCATGGAAGCCGAGATGGAGAAAGTAAATGTCTTCTTATAAAGCATTTCAGAAAAAAACCAATCCATTTGCTACTTTCTCTTCTGCAATCAACTGTCATTTTTCATATCCGCTTACACTTGACAACCATTTCATTCCTGACAAGCCAATGGTCAAAAAGCCCAAAAGCAATCAAACATAACCCTGTCCAATCACATTTATTCTTTCCTGCAATCAGAGAACAATAGTATTAAGCCTCCTATTATTTATGGCTTTTTCCCCTCCACAAAAGTCATGTAAACGTTAAGATTTATCTGTAATCATCCTCCTGTCAAGTCATAATTGAACAAGTTTATTTCTCCCCCAGAAAAATGTTCAAGAGATTTACAGCAGGACTGCTCCTTTTTATTCTCAAGAGAGAAAGGTTTTTATTTTGGAATGTGATGAAAAGGAGGGGAAATGGGCAAGATGATTGCGATCTATGAAGTGTGTAAAAAGCTGATGATGAGATTACTTTTATGTTTTGGAAGGGGAGATTAGAAATAATTTTGGGATTACAATCATCATTAAGAGTTGAGAGGTTGTGGGGTGTGAAGATTTTTTAGAGTTGTGGCTCTTCGCATTGTTGAATGAAGATTTATGGGGGAATTGGACACGAGACTTGTTCCGGTTAAGTCATCCGTGAAAAAAACGGAAGAAAAAGTTACCTTTCTTGGAGAAGAGGAATGCCTTTTTAGTCTTCTTCAGAAGTTGCTGCAGTGGAGAATATCATTTCTTTCTTTCTTTCCTGACAATAGTCAGGAAAATGATATGTTGGGGGAAGTAAGAGTGGAAAACCGGAAATGGGAACCAGACGAAGACTTTTGTTAAAAAATAAGCGAAGGAAAGAAAGTGATGGAATTGTTAAAAGAAAGTTTTAAATTGACAGTGGATCAAGCAGACTCTTTTCATGTCTCTTGACCCACCTGCAAAATTATAAATATATCTGTAAACATTTTACTTTACAAAATGGATGAGTACATAAAACATTGCTTGATAAGTTCTGAGGAAACTAGCAAAAAACCAATAACTTTTTATTAAAAATCCATGTGCTGGAGTGAAAAATTACAAAAACATTTAAAACTCGTGTCACGTTCTTAATATTTTATATTCTACTCACACGTAGAGCGCAAACGGACGAACCCTCTAGTTGCAAGAAACTTTTATTCTCACCAATGTTCTGGCTACTGGGAAAATTAGTCATCTTTGCTACTTTTAGATGCACTTTTCGTACTTGCTAGATCCTCCTTTTTACATTTAAAATATGACCTTCACTTAAAGACAATGCGGTTTTGAAATTTATAATTTTGTCAAGAGAGAAAGGAATGAGAGTGTGCAATGTTATTTTTTATTTTAAATCTAAAAGCATGCACTAATTTTACTAATCACGTCATTAGAACAAGTCGTTTAATCTAACACGATCTCTTCTGAAATTATACAATAGGCTATAAATTTTACAGCAATTATATCATATTTGCTAAAATTTACAATACGTCAATCCACTGAAAGTAATCAAGAGTAACAGTTTAATATTTAATAGCAATTAAATATGTTTAGCGTTAAAAATTTATTACAATTTAATTTTGGTTTGAAAATGTATAAATAATTTAAAAATGATTAGCAAATTCATTCTCTTAATAAGATTAGTTATATATCTCTTAATTTTTATAAGAGGAGTTCATTCTAAACATAAACCTTTGCCACCTAAACTGATCTACGAGGGAAGTGAAAACGAACTCCATTTTTATACTTCATCTGAAACAAAAATGGTACCAATATATATACTTTGTTTGGCTAAACTGTAATTAATTAATTTCTAATAGGAATGGGTCGAAGCTGAAAAGTATTGCGCAAAATATAACTTAGCATTGGCCAACATAACTAGCGAGAAACAGTCCAATTTAGTTGCTAAAAATGTGGCTGAGCATGTCCGATTAGAAGGTATAATTTGGCATAAAATTTATAATTAAGTCAATAGCTAATTTAATTTTATAACAGCGGAACTTTGGATAATTGACCACTATACTCCTAGGTTTAGATTAAGAACTTACACCCTTGTGGCAGCTTTCTATAGGATGGGAAATCCTAGAATAGTTCTTGGAGCGAGAGAGGAGAAGCAGAAAAATTACAAAGCACTTGCACTCTGTAATAGTTTAAATTGGAGTTGATTTGAATTTAATTAACAGATTGAAATGAAATTGGAACAAATGAAAGATAATGGAAATCACAATCACGAACTACTGCGAAATCACTAACGAATATCATCTTTGTTAAATTTTTAATTGCACAAAAAATAATCAATTTTCTAAAACAATCGACTATAAATTGTTTAAATTACATTGTACCAATATTATCTTATAAACTACTGGGCATTGCGTCAACCCACTATAAAAGTAATATATTTAGCTGCATTTATTTCTGATTTCATTACAAGTCTGTAAATGTAATTTTAAAATGATTAAAATCATAACATTCGTATCTGTTACAATATTTATTTCAATTTTTATGGAAGGAGCACATTCTCAAACACCTGCACTGATCCACAAGTGGAATAAAGACGTTTATTTTTATACTTCCGCCAACACTACAAGGGTATAACTATTTTTACTCTGGTTTGGCTGAGCTGTAACTAATTTATTTTTAGGAATGGGACGAAACAGGATCGTATTGCGCAAAATATGGGTTAACATTGGCCAATATAACTTCGGAAAGACAGTCTGATGTAATTGCTAAAGCTGTGTCCGAGACTGTCGGAGTAGAACGTATAATTAAAATTTTAATGATTATTTTTTTATAATAAAGCGGTAAACTAATTTAATTTTATAATAGAGGAACATTGGATATTGGACTACTACACTCCTAGATTCAGATCAAAGAATTACACACTTGTGGCTAGTTTTAATAGTGAATTAGATCCTAAAATACTTTTTGGAGCGAGAACAGAAAACGAGACGGGTTATACGGCATTGGTGCTCTGTAATTCTTTAAAGGACGGTTAATTATTGCAAATAATAAATAAATAAATTATTTGATGATGATAAATTTAAAAGAAAATGATTTAATACTTCATCCCATAATAACTTCAGAAGCAAATTCTACTAAACTTATCCCCAGAGCTATTGTCCAGTACATCATAATCCCAACAAATATCTACCTCGGTTGGATTTTGCGAAAAGTTCTCTGTCAAAACGGAATTTTCGCTACAATCTCCAGTGCAAAATAAAAACCTCTTTCTAATCTGTCCATACCCAAACGAGACCTTTCGCTCAGGTTCAAATAGAAACGTATCATTTTCCCTTTCCAATTTGTCAAAGACTATGAAGGTTACGTCAACATTTTTGGTTTAATACTTGTCCCAGTTTGTAAACAATCGGATTTCTTATATTATCTTCGCATTATCTAAATATTATTTGTTTTTAGCGAAGTGCTTCCCTGATAATACAATAAAGGCTTAAAAGGTAATTGAAAGTGAAAGATTTCAAATACTTCTAAAATAAAGCATAATTTACGTATCAAACAGCTTCGCGAATAAAATAAAAGACCATTCATTGCTTATTTATCCTGTGCTGTGTGTGGATTAACTTAATTCGATTAAGCAAATAACATACAGGTTTTACTTAGGGCGTCTAATCTAGCGAATAACAAAGTTGCTTTTTTTAAATTATTTAAAATGCGGCCATTTTCACTCATTTTTATCTTGTGTCATAGTACCAGCTTAGGAAACTGCGCTTGGACAACGGGCACAGACTTGCCATTAGAAATTAGCACCCGCTGGAATAACACGTTTCTTTCTAGATTTTACGAAGAAATGTATTCCATATGGGCTCCTTTACCAAAACTAGTAGATTTTAATGATTTTTGGAAGCGTTTTGGCTCCAGCTGCCAAATAGTCTTAAATAATTTTGCTGATGTGCAAATAACCAGTGTAAGAATTCCTATGATAATTCGAAAGCCTGGTCCAGGCTTAATAGAAGATGGGGATGAATTCCGTGATGTCATCTGGATCTTGGAAGGGAAAGACTCATTTTGGCAGCTTTGTCAAGCATACTACCTCTCAATTCAGAAAGGGTATCATTCCATTTGGAAGACTACTTGTGGCACGCTTGATTACTTTAAATTCTTAGCAAATTCAAAACAACCTAATTGTAAAGTTAGGATTGATATGTTTCCTCCTGCGCTTGGTAACGATGATGATGATCTACAAAATATATATGACTTGGCAAATAAAATAAAAAAGGAATTAAAATTACAAGGGTATTATTTTTCTGGGCATATGAACGCGAGCCCTCAGGATTGGCATGGTTTTAGCAGCGTAAAGCATCCTGTTATGCGGACTGAATTGGAAAAATGTAACCCAGGATTGACTCCAAAGCTAAACATTCTAATAGGGAAGGAACAGCGCAATGATGTACAAAAGTATTCAGTTAGCAAGTGGGCATCATCAATTTATGACTACACATGGTTTGACAAATTTTCAACAATAAACGATCAAATTATCAGCTGCGTAATACTAGCTCAATCACGTCAGGAAAATTATGAACCGCTCATACTGAATTTAATGGTAAATGAGGTAACCTGTAGCACAGACCAGCAACAAGTCATAAGACTTGAAATCAGTGATAAATTACTTAAAGCAAAGTTTCTGCTTTGCAGACCAACAGTGATGGATCCTTTGAAAGAAAATGACGATTCTAGGAAGGCTGGTTCTAAGATCAGAACTATACTTTCTCACATGTGGACAACAATTATGGGAAATTATTCATATGAAATGGATGACGGTTTTTGGTGTGTCAACGGAAAGCAAACGCCGATGAGCGAGACGTTCCTCTTCAGAAATTTTCCATATTTTATTGCTTATTTGAGCAAGGACACTACTCCACTTCACATCCAATTCTTTTTTCCTAGTAACGCAAATCCATTCACATTTCTAGTCTGCGGGTATAAAAATATTGAGCCACTTTTGTTCGAAGAACTTGTGAGCGTTTATGATGTTTACGTGTGGATATCTCTTGCCGTAACGGTCGTCCTTCTTACAATTGACACTAGTGGCTTTTATTCCGTTGTGGATTGGCAAACGTCTCTGTTCTCATTCTCGAAGGTGCTCCTTGAACAAGGCGATGTCGTAATCAAAAAGGTGGATTGCATTCGCATAATATTTGGTTTGTATTTATTGATGGCAATTATTCTAAGCCAGGGGTACAAGCAGGTTAACGTTTATAATATGATTAGTCCAAGAAGGGTTGAAAAGTTTAAGGAATTTCATGAGCTAGTCGAGTTTAAATATAATATTTATACGAAACATGACAAGCTACATTATTTAAATATATATTCATTATCAGAAATTATCAAAAGCGCTAATTTCACAATTAATCAAATTAGGACTTCAGCGCCTGAATATGGCCCCGGCAATGCTCACATGGAGTATTTATACTTTCTTTCTGTAAGACATACATTGTATGAAGTTAGGTCAGAAATTTACGAATGGCTCGAGGACACTAGTATTACATTGTCAGCTAGACTGTTTGAAACAAAACAGAATACGAGCTTCGAAGAAATGGTAAAGGAAAATAGTTTCATGGTGCCACAGCTGCCTTTACTTTTACATTTATTGACATGGATTCGAGACTCAATAAAAGAAAATAAAAATATGAAGTCGTTCCAGCAATGGAATATTATTGCAACTGGAATAGAAGAAGAATATAGTAGAATAGAGCAAACGCAATTTTTGGAAAGACTTCGAACTTGCAATAAGACGGCGGTTGTGCTAAGGGCAACTACTGCAAAGGTATTTCAAAGCATAATTAGAAAAGATAGTGTTTACTTAGGAAAGGAGAAAATTATGGATGCGTTTCACATGTATTTAAAAAAAGCTTCGATGCCGGTAATAAATAGGGTGAATACTTTTAAGGAGACAGGGATTAAGGAGAAGTGGATTAGCATTATGGACAAGATTTTTGATATTATTCATTTGGATAAGAGTAATTACGCAGTTGAAGGAGAAAATGAGGGGCCGGTTGCTGCGAGTTTGGAGGGAAATGTTGTAGTAATATTTAGTTTACTAATTGGTGGATTCCTTATAGCAGTAGTCGTATTCTTTGGAGAGCGCATTTCTCATTTTGCAAAGCGAGTGTGCATGTTATTGTAGGAGATGGAAATAATGGACAAAATCATGTAGTTTAAATATTGCGTAAGAAATAGTTAAAAGTTTTGATTATGTAAGAACGAAACTTATATTTATATTGACTTTCCTAATTCAGTGGCCATCCATTATATTCCAGCACTCCATGTGACTAAAGCACTTATTTGATATTAGTTATGTAAATTATTGGAAACAATAGTTCATGTAATAAAGGTTAGAAGTATGACATTTGTTAAATAGTTTGGAATACAAAAGAGCAACATTGAATTTTGAAATGCTTTAAATAATTAAGGCCAAAAATAAAACTCTTACTATTAAACCAACACGTATGTATTCAATGAATTATAAACGAGTTTTGTTCAAAGTTTCAAACCCAACCAATACTAAAGTTGCCTTTGCCAAATTATTTAAAATGTGGGTATTTTTACATCTTTTGCTTTTCCTTCATATTATCATCCTCGGTAACGGTGCTTGGACGCCAAATAAAAACTTGCATTTGGAAATTGAAACGAGGTGGAATAGCACGTTTCTAGCTAAATTTTATACAAAAATGTATTCCATATGGGCTCCATTGCCGGAACTATTAAACATTGATGGTCTTGCCAAGCATGTGGGTTCAAGTTGCCAAATTGTCTTGAATAATTACGCTGAGATTCAACTATCCAGTGTGAATTTTCCGTTGATAATTAGAAAACCTGGTCCAGCCTTTCTGAAAAATAACGAGGTTATCTGGACATTGGAAGGGAAAGGTTCGTTTACACAGATTTGTCATACCTATTTCTTTTCAAGTAAAATTTATGATTGGAGATTGGCTTGTGCTACGCTTGATTATTTTAAATTTTTAGCAAATTCAAAACAACGTAATTGTAAAGTTAGGATAGATTTGTTTCCACCTGGTTTTGGTTATGGTACCGATAATGTGCAAAATCTTTATGAGATTGTTGATCAGATAAAAAAGGAAGTAAAAATAGACAAGAAATTATTTGTTAATCAGATGATCGTAAACCCTCAGGATTGGCATGGTTTCAGCTCGTTAATCGAACAAAATATTCGTAACGAATTGAGAAAAAGTAACGCAGGGTTAACTCCAAAATTAAATATTCTAATAGTTAACCAACAACCGAATAAGATCAAGTTTTTGGTAGCCAAATGGTCATCATCGATTAATGAATATTCATATTCGGATACATTTTCAAGCGTGAATGAGCAAGTTTTGATTTTTATTCTAAGCTCAATTAGGATTGGAGAAGCGAAATAATGAACGTAACTATTTTGTAGATATTCCAGTTCAGGAGCTCCTGCAGTCGCCAATTAAAAATAAATTAGGTCATAGCCCGAATCAGCAACAAATGATAATTCTTGGAATCAGAGACAAATTACTCCAAGAAGAGTTTCAGCTTTGTAAGCCAATACAAGAAAATCCGTTAAAAGAAAGTTATAATTTGGGTAAACCTGGCTTTAAAATCAGAACAATCCTTTCTCACATGTTGACATCAATTTTGGGCAACTATTCATATAAAATAAGCTATGGTATTTGGTGCGTCAATGGGAAGCAAGAGAGGAAAAGCTACAACTCTGACTGCCAAAATTGTGAACTTATGGTTGCTTATTTGAGCAAAGACATGACTCCATTTCATCTCCAGTTTTTCTTTCCTAATAGTGAAAATCCATTTACATTTTTAGTCTGCGGGTATATAAAAATCGAGCCACTTTTGTTCGAAGAACTTGTGAGCGTTTATGATATTTACGTGTGGATATCTCTTTTGGGAACTGTCATTATTGTATTTGCAACAATTTATTTTCTAACAAACCGTCTAAAAACAACAAGCGCTGGTTGGCCTACATTAATGTTCTCGTTGTCAAAAGTGTTTTTTGAGCAAGGCTGTGGCAATTTGAATAAATTGCGGACTACGCGACTAATGTTAGGCATTTATTATTTAATGTGTGTTATAATAAGTCAAGGCTACAAGCAGTTAAACGTCTACAATATGATTAGTCCTAGAAAGGCAGAAAAGTTCAAAGAATTTCATGACTTGGTAGAGTTCAACTACAATATTTATGCAAAGCATGACACGTTTAATATAAATTTTTATTTACTTTTGGATATTTTAAGAAACGCGAATTTTAGTATTCACAAAATTCAAATCTCAAAACCTGGACATCGTTATGGGCATATGCAATACTTGTACTTTGGAAAAAAATATACGTTACTTGAAGTAAAGTCTGAAATTTACAAATGGCTTGACGGTAAGGATAGGGAGTCAGCTAAGTTGTTTGGAACAAATAAAAATAAAAGCTTTGGAGAAATGGTAGAGCAAAAAAGTGTTATAATGCCACAGCTACCATTAATTTTACACTTATTGGCGTGGATACGTAGTTCACTTGAGGTAAAAAATATAACTCGGGTAAAGCTATGGAATAGGATTGAAGCTGGAATAAGAAAACAATATCGTAAGGCAGAGGAAACGCAACTTATGGAACGATTGCAGAATTGTAATAAGACAGCGGCTGTGCTTAAGGCAATTACTGCCAATACATTTCAAAGCGTAATTAATAAAGGTAATGTTTATTTAGGAAAAGAGAAAATTATGGATGCATTATACGTGTACTTTGTAGACGGTTCTTTTGAAATAATTAAGAGATTAAATATGTTTAAAGGGGCTGGAATTAGGGAGAAGTGGATTAGCATTTTGGACAAGATTTCTGAAAGCATACATTCGGAAAATGATTACTTTGTTGAGGGTAGGAATGAGGACCCAGTTGCTGCGAGTTTGAACGGGAACATTTTGGTAATATTTAGTTTGCTATTAGGTGGATGTTTCATAGCAGGATGCGCATTCATAGGAGAGCGACTAGTTAACTTAGGAAAGCTAGTGTGGATGGGTTGAAGTTGAAGTTGAGGGAAAGTCGTGCAGTTTGAATGACGTAGAGTATTGCTTATATTAATAGTATTTGACAAATAATATAATTAAATGTATAAATTGAGTATTACAATAAATGCTTATAAAATCCTGATTATTCTGTAATTTATAACATATAAAAAATTTAATTTTCTCCATTCAATTCTCAAAAACTCGTCTAGTACTTTATTTATGTTTTCTGACAATTGTGCTTAGAAAACAATAGAGGTGTGGCATTGCATAAACTAGTTGAAATATAAAAGAACAATATTGAGTATGAAGGATTTGTAGTACTTGCATAGCAAAGCCTGCTTTACATATCAAATTCCTTAATGTTTTAAAAAGAAACACTTTATTATTTATCTTATCAAATATGAACTATGTAAATTATTATAAATGGTTTTCAGAGCATCAGCAACAATCATTAAAAACGTTGCCTTATCGAAATTTTTAAAATGTTCATTTTCTTGTTAATTTTGCTTTTCTTTTATATCACGAGCTTAAGCAACAGTGCTTGGGCGCCAAATAAAAAGTTACCATCAAAAATTGCAACCCGCTGGAATAACACGTTTCTTTCTAAATTTTCTACAAAAATGTATTCTAAATGGGCTCCCTTGCCGGAACTGGTAGGCCTTCATAGTCTTCCCATAGGTATCGGCTCTAGTTGCCAAGTAGTGCTAAATAATTTTGCTGAGATTCAACTATCTAGTGTGAATTTTCCGTTGATAATTCGAAAGCCTGGCTTAGGCCTACTATGGAAGAATACAGTAATCTGGATATTAGAAAGGAAATCCTCATATCAGCAGTTTTGCCAAGCCTATAACAATGAAAAAGTATATCCTGTCGATCGCTATATTTCCTACTGGAAATATGGTTGCGCTGCGTTTGACTATTTTAAATTTGTAGCTACTCGTTGCTTTAGATGGCAAATAATATATATCAATTTCTTTAGATTTGCAAATGCAACAAATCAATTTCTTTAGATTTGCAAATGCGGTCTGTCATATTTTAGATTTGAAATTAAA
>JAHZMU010001350.1:0-16765 GCA_027743725.1 Rambutsinella grinnellia | reverse complement strand
TTATCCTATCATTGAAGTTTGATAATAATCATTGAAAAACGCTAAGGCTTCAGAAGGTTCAGATGATTGTCCTAAAAATTCCTCTCTTTTTAACACGACCATCATCATCGCCTCCTTTGCAAAAGTGGTAAAGAGGGCTGATGATTATTGTCGAACAAACTTTACACATTAGTGGGCTTTTCTGGAGGCAACTACGGAGTGTTTTTGGTGCAGTCTTCGTCTTATCTGAGCTTCGAAAGGGGATTGCGAAGCTTAATAAATTTATGGGGAAAATGTGTTTTTGATTAGGAAGAGTTTTCCCGCTATCGGGAATCGGATCATTAGCATTAAAACGATTTAGTTTAAGTGTTACCCTCGAGTTTTTCAATTTCGCTAACGAAATCGATTATTTTTTCTTTTTGCAGGTAATGAAACTTTGCCCTTTGGCTTAATACATTTTTAACTGTGGTGCGGTGGAATTGGCCTTCATCCTATTTCCGTTCTTCATCAATTCAAAAATCAATTGGAAATCCATAAGCGGATGTGGATTGGATTGGATATCTTTAGTCTGCTTTTATCACACGAAATATTAAGATGAATGGTCAACGGAACAAGTCTTCACGGATGGACACGGTTGACTGGGAAGGAAGCAGGAGTATTAAAACTGAATGGAGTTGGCTTGGTTCGTTTTGTCTTTCTAAAAACCACAAAAAAATGGAAGAAACGTGCCCCTCATCTACCCCTTTTCATATATTTTGCACTGATTTACAGAATAAGAGCACTCACATATTAGCATAAGTAATGACATGCATAATGCATAATTTTTGACGACTAACTACAGGAGCCATCATCAAATTCAACACAGAACCAAATACAGACATCACCATCATCCTTTGCCTCTACAACATTAGTATTCTTTGTAGGAAAGCATGTATCAAGGTTTAGAAAAAAATTTGCGGTTTCCCTTTTATGAGTGGCTGAATGAGTTGAAAAGTTGGGTTGAGAGAGCTCCTTATTTTCTTTTGTGGTTTTCTGTTCAAGTACTTCTCTCTCTACGCACTTAGTGAGGTTGATTTTTTTTCGTGTAAGTAATTTCAACTCTGAAAAAATTCGGTCCACTTCCCATCACATCCTTTCTATTTCACTTGTTCGTTACTGGTCATCCATTTCCTTAGACATTTTAGCTCAACAATTTTTTATGTGCATTCATTCATAAAAAAGGAGAGGATAGCACGTATATATATGCTTATCTTTTGGCCATAAATGGTATAAATTTTTTTGCGAAAAAATATTGTACCGAAAGAAATGGACACATTTTAAGTAAAAATGACGAGCTTGAACGCATTCAACCATCCTACCTGTATCCCGTTCTTAATAATGGCCAACTTGAGTTAGAAATATATGGCGTGGTTGAGAAAGAGGTAGGAAAAAGTGAGAGTGAATCGATTTCAAACGTGACGTGAAATGATCCTTTTTTCACTCTTTTTTTGTCCAGTAATGCCAAGATCAGTGATCAAAGTATAACGATTGGGATGGGTAAGACTATATTACGTGACATTAAGTGGATAACTTTAGTGTATCAAGTGATAGCCAAGAGGAGCTTTTATAATGGACTCTTTTTTCATCTTTTTTCAACTCATTTCATCCCCCAAAGGCATCATCATAACGATTTCTGTGGGTTTCCTCCGCTTTTGCTACTGACTTTGATGCTCAAATATGTTATATCTGAATGGTCACCGGTAGTTTGGTCAGATTCACTCACTTGAAAGCCTTTCCCACTTCATCTTTTTTTCGGAGAGAAGGGAAAAGGTGAAAAGTGTGTGGGGAATATCTCAATCATGAACCAAGTACCTACTCAATCCGGTCGAGTAGTCTTTTTATAGGAAATCTTTTTGAAACATGCGTGATCGTTTGGAAATTCTAATGCCCTACCTTCCCATCTGAGAATGGTATGCAGAAGACCATATGCCCCAGTCTAGTAAAAGTTGTCCAGATTTTCTATCTAATTTGTAAAATGTGAACTTTCTTCCTCTCGGCGAGAGATTATAGAACATCATCATCATTATTGTACTACATGCCATGCACTATTTGCCCTGGCTCGACGTTAATTGCGTAGAAAATTTTTACAGTCCTTTCCATAATTTTCATTGTCCTCTCATATTTGTTCTAAGCTGACCATTAATTTTCTCCCGGCCACACATGGAGAGAGCTGGAGAAAAAAGTAATGAGAAAACATGCTTGGCTCATTTTACTCTTCCTGTGGGCCATATATCTATTCTATGGAGTTCTGCAAGTCTTTTTTAGCATTTCCAAAAATAACAGAAAAGGAATACATTGCTCCTCTGGGATATATTTCAACATCAACACGACCACTACCGTCTTCATTATAAGCTCGTATTTTATATACTATAGCCAATTGGATAATGATCTGTTTCGTAATGATACGTGGAAGTCTTCTTCTCTCTGGCAATATTTTTCCTTCTTGGCAAATTCTCATCCACTTTCGTAAGACGGAGATATCACCGGAACAAGGTTTTTATTAAAAATATATGGCGAAAAAAATGTGTCTCGAGCACGTGAAGACTCTTCCGGGGACAATTTTTTATATTTCTTTTAAACACATAGTATTGCGGTGATTCACGTTCCACATACTCGTTCCCTCACAATCTCCATCATTTTCACAGTTCTCTTGTTTTTCTAAAGCAATATGACTTGTTTAGATTGTTCCATAGTCCCTCTGGTCTCTCCTCTGTCTCCGTGTGTGTGGATCACGTAGATACTTAAAAAGGGGCCGGAGGATATGGGACTCGTATAAAAACAGTAAAAGTATTAAAGGAAGTGGTTGAAAGTCAGTCATTAAAGTCACTGTTTTACTCTATAGGACTTTTGTAACAATTTCTTTTTCAAGAGTGAATTCATATAAAAATGGATATACCTAAATTATCTTATGGTTGAGGTTATCAAAGCACGCGTAACTTTTATATTGTAATAATAGTGATAATACAAATGGGGTATAAAATGCGTTATGCGTTTCCACTTCTGGAAGGGAAGTGAAAGGCAATAGGCTTTTTCTTGATGGGGACAGCCTCCATATTATAGCTGGAGTGAAATAGCTAGTGCTATCTTTATGGTTGGTTGGGAGCAATATAAATGATAATAGTGGCTGGGTTATTGTCACCAAACTAGGCTGTACTAGACCACCACGAGAGCAGAAGAGAAGTGTTCTGGTCAAATTAAAATTTTACTGAGGGCAAGGGTAAAAAATTACACATGCATAGCGATATCTCTTTTAGGAACGGGGGTAATAGCAGCTCTCAAGCTATTAAGTAATTTTTTTTGCCATGTGCATGGAGAAAGGTGAAGTGTGGTATGACATTGAATGCACGTTGTAATGTGGGAGAATGACATCAAGATATCATTTTTATTACAATGTATGACATAATGACTTGACTAGGTTGATGGGATTATGTGCCTTGAAAGGTTGCCATTTGAGTTGGGTGGTATCTCAGGCTCCGGTTGGGAGAATGTGAGCTGATTGTCTGATTGTAATTGTGAGCCGGATATGTTTTGGCAGGGAACGGTGAGCACTTTTTCTGGAACTGTTTTTCTCCCGGATTTTCTCCTGTCTTGCCAAAAAAGCTAGATAAGGCTGGAAGAGTTGTGAAGGTGGTGTTTATACGCTTAGAAAATATTCTCACAAGGGAAAATATGGTGAGAGAAGTACACAAACATTCCAAACTCTGTCCGAAATATTGCAAAAAAATAGGTTGGCAGAAGTCTTCTCCTGACAAAAAGAATATTACCTACCGCACCGTTTCCTAACTTCTAGCTTTTGTGTAACGTCCTGTAACATAGCTAAAGCTTATTCTGTCGTCATCACCGAGTGAGCAGGAGAGAAGGGTGATGGTTTTCGCCAAAAATGTTTTTGTTGAAATGTTTTCCTGTGCTCCTGCGTGTGTGAAGATAAATAAATTAAGACGGGGATATGGATGAAGTGGTTCATGACAGATTAGAAAAAGAGGGTGCATTTAATGCGAACATAATTGGGAAAATCATTAGCAAACAGAGTGGTTATTAGTTACTCGTAAGAATAAAAATATGAAGGTGAATTTATTTTTATTTACATTTCTTTGCCAGTAATGTGTCAGTGGTTAGTAGGTGGAATGAGAGATATTTTTTGGAACTGTTGATGATGATGATGAGCTTCCTTCCTGATTATGACATCTCACCAAACTATGACTTACGCTTCGGAACACGAACCAATGAAATTGTGGCAACGGGACAATTCATATTTTGAAATACTTTGTTTGAGAATAGAATCAAATCAGTTCAGAATTTTACACGAGTTCTTGGCTCAATGTATCTGCTTGTATAAAAATTATCTCAATCCCATCATTTAAATTAAGCGACGTCAAAGCCAATAAATGGCTGGATTCAAATTCAAAACTAAATTAAGTAATGAAAACATCCCAATATTAATTAATATTACTTGCACATATTGCACAATAGAGAATATTGGATGTTACACCGCCACCGATTATTTCACGGTCTCTGGCTATGTACACATGTACACTCGGCGTTTTAACAAATTACACATTTTATTACAAATCTTCCTTTCAGAATCACTCATCTTGCTCATCATTCTTTAGAAGAAATTACAAAATGCAGTTTTGTCTTGGTCCGCAGTGCATGAAATGATGTGCGAGCTTTCAAGCGCAATTCACTCCGAAACTCCGCTTCTGTCAGCGAACCATGTCATGCACTTTTTACCACAGTTATAATGAAAAATATGAACTGTTGAAATGAAAACTGCTTTCCTTTTCACATTTTTATTCTTTTCTTTTCTCTCCCTGCGCAAAACGTGAGTATAATAGTGTGATGAGGTAAAAGTACTTTGTTTTGAATGAAGTAATAATGACAAGAGTGGTTTTCCCTCTCTCCTGTAATTATTCATCCACTCTCACTCCAGAAAAGGTAGTACGCTTTGATATCCAACCATTATAATTAATAATTGCCGGAGTAAAATAGGAAAGAGAGCAAATTAGAGAGGAGTTAGTTTGCCAAACGTGTTGTTAGTGGTCTCCCAAAAATTTCTTCAGAAATGGGCATGCCCTGCCGTGCTCAACAACAGTGGCAAAAATATTTTGGCTAAAAAGAAAATAAACTCCGAGTCCGAGAGAAAGAAGCCGTGTCACTTTCCATGTAAAGAAATGGCTCCCTCTCTCCTCCCGCTTGTTATTTACTTATCGACAAATGTCATTTGCATTTAACATTGCATTGTTCTCTTGCAAGTTCGATTGCATGTAATATGACTATATTCATTTATTTATAAAAAAACGGACAAAACCAGCTCACTTAATTGTAAGAGGCATTTGAAGCCATTCCGATAACAAATTTTTATATTAAGCTAGAAAATGGAGATAAAGCTATTTTAGACTCTACCCAGGTAAGCCACGTACACAACTTTAATGGATCAAACAAGTAAATTAGTTCACATTTTCACAGGCCTTTTTACACTTACTCAAACTCATACCTAATCCATCTAAAAACAAGCCTCCTCCTTTAAATACTAGTTTTAGAGTGAAAAGCTTATAAGTTGTGAGCTGAAGAAAAAACGCTTTAATTAGATGGTTAGACATAAAAAGAGAATTACAACAGAGTTACACATGTTCCTTCAGTATTTTTTCAAAAATGTACTGGGTATTATGCAAAATCGCTATGCATATATGTATCTGGTATATAATCAAGTGTATAAAAAAGGAGATCAAAAAGGGACGAAAGCTGGTTTTCCCTTCTCTCAGCTCTTGTTTGTGGCTCCCGTTTTTGGAGAAACAAGTCGGAAACAAGTCGCCCTCATACCCACCCACAACATCAATTATTTTATTCTACATGGATATGCATAATATGGCTTACACGCCTATGTCTAATCCAAAGGATTATGAGAAGTTCGTAATAAATAGAGCAAAACAAGAAATCCAGTTGTTGAGCTATAAAGCAAAGGCTTGTCATGATCGTTGCGTTATCTCAATCGTCATTTTTCTCTGTAGCTGTTGATTCCACCACCAAAAATCTTATGGACTTTGTACCACCTTTGCGTGTACAAAACTAAAACATTTCACTTTGCAAAAAAGCAGAGCCTTTTTTTCTTCGAGAAAAGGAGAAATAAATGAGTTCACAACTCACATTTTATTATGATTGGGATGGAGAAAATGGATAAAATGAAGGATCTGATAAGAGCTCAATATGCACATGTCAAATCTGATGAGGATAAGGATGATGATGGGGACGAGAGAAGAAAGAATGTGAAATGGGAATGAGATATGCCTATAGGAGAACAAGTGCAATGCACCTGATAGGGAAATTGCGATAAAGAACTGCAATGCAGTTGCCGTTCTCTCACCCTCTTTTGTCTCCATGTGGAGTAAGGAGGAATTTCTGGTGTCACTATACAGCTGGGGCTTTTGAAGTCTAATCAAATTTTTGACTATTGGCTTGCTCCCTACATATCAGATTGTAATTTAATCAGAGTTCATTTTCTATTTACCTTTTTCATAAGCATAAATATAAAAGGGAAAAGAGGTAAATGGATGATGAAAAGTGAATGGGCAAACTTGCCAGAGTTCCCTCAACTTTCAGCTGAAAAGCTTAGGCTGAAGTAACTGCATCCATTTGAATAAATGAGAGGACAAGACCATGTCATGTCAACGGCGTGTCATGTTCCATTGCTGGAAACAGCATTTTTACCAAATGGAAAGTTATAGAAATGATATCAACGAGGGGAAAGCTCTCTATAGTTGAGAGAACATGGAAAGCTCAAAAATCTTTAAAACATGGATGGCAAAAGCATGTCAACTTGCTAGAGAAAAAGGTGCACCTGATGGCGTTCCATCACAATTTCCATATCAGCTCTCCACTATTCTCATAAGTCACAGTGAAATAATGAAGATAGATTTGCTGACTGGGCATAAAAAAGGAGAAATAAAATGATACTGATATATACAAGCGATAAGAGAGAAGGGAAAAAATGCAACAGTGGAGTTTCCTCTGTGATGTGGTGGTTGGTTGGAGGTTTTAGTGGTGTTAGTGGTAATGTCGTGTTGCATTCATATATCCAAGTCAGAGTCAATAAGAGAAGGTGCTTTTCATGGAGTCATTCATTCCAGAACTTTTCGCTTTGCTATTCCAGCCCAGTCATGCATATTCAGAGTGCGTAGAGCTGATGGGATAGAGATGGGATTGTTGCAGTTGAAGAGAATTGAAACGCCTTTGAGGGAAACTACTAATGAAGGGAATGAGAATGAATGCTCGTTACAAATTAATCAGACATTTAAATCTTTACGATGTGCTCGAGAATGAGGAGAGGGTGACATGCGAAAGTCAAATTGATGATTTAATTAGCTCCGTTTACAAAACACAAGAAAAAAATGACATGAGAAGGGAATAAGGAAATACGAACTTTGAGTTTGTTTTTCTTCCAAAGTGTATTTTCCAGTTTAGGAGTTTTTTGTTTAAATAAAGTAAACACATGAAAGTTAAGTCTTTCCACTTGATGTGAGTGAAGTGGAAAGAGTATTTAAGACTATTTAGAAGGAAAACAAACTTTGCATTTCATTCGATGTACTTTACTGTTGTGAGGAGAAGGCTGGAAAAGGAGAAAATAAAAATTTATCATCATCACAATCATCCCTGAAAAGAAGAGATATCGGCTAGTTGTTGGAAAGAGTGTAAAAACAAATAAGTTATATTTTACTTTTAAGTGCGCCCGACTCAAACTTGGGCTTTTCTAGCCGCGAATAAAATTCTATTATAGTAGTGCGGAACCGTACTTATTTTAGCTTTAGTCGTGACTAAAATTCTAAGACTTTAGAACTAAAGTCGCTGAGAATATTTTGGTTTGCTCCTCCAAACCACTACTTTACATCAGTTTGTTTGCACGCACTACATCAAAACTTGGAGAATCTCAGAAACTCAAAACAAAACCGTTTTTAGAGCTCGAGAAAGAGTTTCACCCAACTTGCGATAATGTTGATGGTGATGGCGGTGACGATAAAATTGATAAAACGGTTTTCTTTTCCTAGAAAGGATAAACAAAATATAATTTAAAAGTCTCGCCTATTCACCGTTTATTTACATCTGCATTTATTTGTAACATTATAGCTGTGTAAATAAACCGAGACCATTTTATTTACTTAGTCCCAAAAGAGAGGAAAAAATCTTAAACTGATGTTTTCTCCTACTCTAGTTAAATTAACCGCAAGAGTCGGTAAAAGTTAAGGAGAAAATCGCTTAAAAGTTTGATGGCGCAATATAGGAACTGCACCACTATCTGGGATTAAGGAGGAGGTACTTCTATTGCAAAACTTTTTTCATTGAATTCAATAAGCAAAAAAACGGAAACCCTTTTCCAAGCTTTTTCCACTAACTTGTTGTAATTGTCGAAGATTGTGTTTATGGCCAAACTTTTCTTTCCTCCATTACTAAACGGCTATTGCTTATTACATTTTGTTGCAATTCAATTCACTCTACTGCAATTGTTAGTGGAGAAGTATGTAATTGTGTGAGGGAAAAGGGGAACAAAAGAGGGACTTTTTCTGGTTGGGAAGCCAAGCAGGTGTTGTCATTCTCATTGTCCCAAATAAACTTCTCACATCAACAGAATATCCAGCCTTTTACAATTAGTAAGTCTGGAATATTAGTAGAATTTGTATGATGCATGGAGTGCATGTTGTGACGCAATACGAAAATAAAAAGTGCAAGTCAATGGCAAAAGCGAAACTTCTTTTTATGACGAAGTAGTGATTAGAATGACGAGGACAAAATGGATGAAAAGGGGAAAGAGTTTTCGTTACTTTCTGCGTTTCCATTGTTGAAAATTCTCTTTTCTTCCGTTTCCCACAAAAAATGAGCAGTTTCAGAGAAGGAAGAGCTTGCTGAGAAGTTGAAATTTTAATACATAAAATAAATATGACAATAATTATTTCCCTTCAGAGCTGGAGAAAAATTAGAGCTAATCAGTAGAGAGAAAAGGGATGAAAGGCTTTTGATAAAAAATCGTGTATTTTTTGTAATTTAGTTTCGAAGATAAAAGAAGTCTGATAGGAAAGGGGAGAGGGGGAAGGGAAGGAAGATGGAATTAAAATGTAATTAAATGATTGTCATTTGAAAGGATCTTTCCGAGAAAAAGTAATTCCCAGTTTGAGTCATCAAACTTCAAGTCACGTGTGGGTTGCGGAAGGTGGTGGTTTACAAGCTTTTTGGGAGATATTTGGCTGACAAGTGAGGAAAATGCTTGACAAGGTCAATTTACATGCGTGTGGGTAAGAAAACATGATGAAAGTGGAGACCAGTTGACTAGACAGATGAGGCAATATGTTCAGTGGAAGAATTTCCGACTTCCTGGAAATAAACTGGAAAGTAAACAAATGAAGTTTCACTTATAAAAAACTTTCTCTTTTGTTGCTCTTAACTCTACCTTTACATGGACTGTGTTGGGCACTGCCCAGACATAAAAAATGGGAAGATTTAAGACAAAGTTTGCCTATTTTCCAGGAAAATGTAGAAAGCTATTGCAAACAAAAATAGACCTGGAGTCTGTGAACTTTACAGAGCAAGTTTTGACTATAAACACACATCATTATCATCATCATCTCCACCACTATAACAATCATCAGTGGTGACCAAAGACTATACTCCACCCACTCTGAAAGCCATTGTGGAAGCTGGTAGAAATTTCCCTTTTTATCCAGCCATGTCCATCCCATGTCCAATGGACTTACGCAAGTATGTACGTTGTTAGCATTAGCGATTACATAGAGTTCAAACTTTCTCGGATCAGATCACGACGGCGAACGTGAAATCAAGTTGAAAACCCCTTTTGTTGACTGAAGCCACTGCTGGTCATCAATACTAATGTGGAGATCATGATGATGGTGATTGTGGTGAACCGAATGGCACGACCACTTTGAAAAAAGTTTTTCCCTTTCACCACTATATGTTTTCTCTATCTTTTGTCCTCGTTTTCCTCCATCATTACATAATAGATTTTTTCAGAGACATCTAATCCAAATCAACTGGGTTGGTTTTACTTCCTTTTAAATGGGGACGGTCATCAGCACTGTCATTAAAGGGATGTCTTGTTTCCACAGCTCTTGTTTTAATCAGGGTTGTGCCATCATCATGTGGTTGACCTAAAAAACACAGCGTGTGCATGTAATCAGCAATTCTGCTGATCACTAGGGGCTAATGAGCTCCAGAAAAGTTTAGAAAATCAGAGTTCAAGTCCAGTTTTTTAAAACATGTGATGGTGAATTTAAGCTTTTGTTTAAATGAATTAGACTTTGATTTTTTGCTTGAAAGTTCATTCCATTTGGGAGGGAAGCCAGTGCAACTTTTTAAACTCGTTATTTCAATATTCGTTTGTTGACGAGTAGAAGGACAACCTTCTACTCAGCAGTTAGCAAATGACGTATTTGTCTTGAATCTATTTCGTAAACATCTGCGTTTGCTCTCTTTTAGTGAAAAGATCAAGTCGAAAGCGCGTAAAAAGATCAACTTAATATTGCATGCAACACGCACACCTTGATCAAATCATCACATTTCTAGCTTCAGTCTGTTTAGCAATCAAATGTCTTACAAAACTGATCAGTGATAACTATAAGGGTTTGATTTGTGACAGAAAGTTATGAAGAGAGACAAATGCCTTCTTATGTCATCGTCCGTTTAAAACTGATACTTTTGCCATTGACATTGATAACTATTAGAAGGAAGATATATGGCTAGAGTTTATCTCGTTAAAAGTGTAAGGAAAGTTCATAGATTTCTTCAATATCAAAAGTTTTCAATTCAAAATTACACGCTTTAATCATACATCTCCACATTAACATTGTAACAGTACCCCGCTATCTTTTCCCGATAATAAATAGCGTCAATTACCCTTCTCCACAATCATTATCCCCTACTCATCTCCAATTTTCATCATTTTCCTGCCAAAAAACGCATCCCATCATCCCTTCACAATCACAATTGTGAAATTATATAACTGAAGAAGAAAAAAACAAAGCAGTTTTCAATTCCCGTCATAAAGGCTGTAATTTTACCTGTTTTACAATGCATACACGATAACACGAAAACCAAAGGGGTTATATAATATGGAATATTTCATATAACGAGGAGCACACTTGAATAAGAATCTCATCAAACAGCAGCTATGCCATCTCTTCCTTCGTCAATCAAACTGTTCACAGCATTATGGCAGTGAAATTGCTGTTTGGGGAGAAATTGTAGAGTTTTTTGAGTAAAATCGATAAATGATTATGATGAAATGGGTATAGAGGAGCTCATTTAATATACACTTTTGAAATTAACGGATGGAATGTTGCCGTTTCAAACTAGGATGTAGTCACTAGGCAGATGAGCTTCTCCTCTAGAAGCAAGATTCTGGCATAATGATAACCTTCAGTTATGTAATAGGTAAGTATAGAGGTTGTCTTTTCCTCCTCTCATATTTGCCATTCGAGAAGTTTACAAACTGCATCTTATCATCCAGCAATATTAACGGCTGCAATGCAATATTTTTCGGGAGAAATGTGAAATAACCGCAATAAAACAAAATGCTTTTATTACCTGAACTAATGGTAATGCGAATAGTAAAAATACGAGTAGCAAAAGAAGACGGGGAGTAAAGGGACTTAAACTTTCTTGGAGCTATGGCTTACAGCAATTCTCCCAACAGATGCAGTCAAGTATGCACTGGTCACTTAATTTATATTCAGAAACAGGTGAGACCAAAGGGAGGAAAAGTATGATGGGGAAGACAGATGCAATGGAAGAGACTGATGCGAAAAATGATTTAAAACTTTTCAAACTGTTATCTTGTGGCCATGTAGCTCGGAGTTCTCTGAGAGAGAAAAATGGTATGCAAGTTATAATTGATGGGAAACTGTTTGTTGTAGGGATGGCCTAGGGGGCGGATTTTACTTTGCCATTTACAACTTATTTTTTTATACATCTCCTCCCGGTAGTCGCGCAAAGAGTGAGCTTTTGGCATTGTGAAAACTGATATGATAGTTATCTCTCTAAGAAGCTTTTTTGCTGGTGGTGATTGATATAGGAGCTGTATGTCAAAATGGGAGATATATTCGGTGGTAATAATGCGTTATTGTTATTACCATTGTTGTTTGTAATGTAAACCAAATCATGTAAGATAAGATGGGATTTAGAGAATTCCTCGGGGTATTAAGTATTGTGAGTGCCGACGCCACTGGATATTCAGAGATAACCATGATAATATCTGAGCTAGATTTTTATGCGATTTCTTTTGGTATTGATCTTGATCAATCATAGTTCTTCTTCATTATGTATCATTTGGAGTAATTATCATTATCAACATATCATCCATCATGATATAGACTCAAGATTAAGCGGAGGTAGACAAGCTTTAATTTGCTCAAGAAGGGGAGAAGTGGTACTGCCATGAGCAAATATTTTCCCTGGTTGTCTCACCACTTATATATAAGTCGTTAGATTTTATTGGGAGAAATTAGCTAAAATTATTATTGCTTTTTGCAATGAATATGCATTTAGAAGCACATTGCACCCGGTATTTGCTCACGGTTCATAAATACCCAGTCCCTTTCTCTGAGGCATGGGCAATTACAGAATAAAAATAAAATTGCTACTCTCTAATTATCATCATCAAATTTTTTCCTGTATGTGAAAATGTCTACAAACAAGCCAATTTAAGATTAAGGGTGTAGGCACCTACTATTTCATAATCATTGTAATTTATTCAAGTTGTAAGGAAAGTAGAAAAGGAGGATCTGGGAAAGCTTTCCCGATTGGGAAGTCATAATGACATAGCTCACAAAAACTTGAGAAAGGAAGGAAGAGAAAAAGTTTAGAAGAATCCCCCACACCATTCACCCCACCCACTTCATAAAGTCATATCGGTCTAGATAACTAGAGAGGAATATACATTTTAAGAACAAAACGACTCGTAATAATGTAAGCAAGTGGGTGAGATTTTCAGGTTAATATGAAAATTAATGGGAAATGAAAAAAAGTAAAAAGAAAAACACAAACTTTTTTTTTATCTAAACAAAAGTTTTTGAAAAAGAAATGGCTATCTTAACCTACACCTACATGCGATCCCCACCTAGTAATTTGAGTAAGAACAACTAGATTGTTCCACCAAAGGGTATTTACAAGAAACACGAGCAATTACTCATCATCACATCATCTTATAAAGTGACTTTCCTCCCTGAGAACTTTTCTCACGGTTTGGATTAGTAAAAATAGGAGAACCGTGTGGGTTTTGTACGTGCCCGGTGCTAAACCAGCTTTCTCACTGTCTCTTTCACGCTTATACCCCGCACGCTAAACGAATCCTTAAAGAGGTTTGAAGGTGCAGGCTTTTCATTACTCACTTCCCACAAAGGGAAACAGTAGCTTGAGCAATGTCAACGTTAAGGGGGAACTCATTGTTGATTGAAATAATTGCATCATTATTAATCCGCCTTGTAGTCAAGTCAGAGTGATGAGCAATATTTTCCTCTACAAAGTTACTAAAAATGAATCAACCGAAGGAAAAAGTAAAAGGAACGTTGGGGGTTTTGTCTAAAGATAATAATTTTGAAGAGAGAGGAAAATGGCAATGAATTATTGTACATTTCATAAAGCACAAAAGTTGCCGATGGAAAATTGACTGTTTCAACTGCAACAATCTCTTTCATTATTTCTTAACGGGTACCTCACCTCAACCAAATCACCATCACCTATCAAACCTATCGCTTCAAAAAACAAAGAGAGTTGGTCAAGTTCACATTCCTGTTTGAGCACAGAGATCGACTCAATAGATTTTTTCCAAATTTATGTAAGTGCACGGCCAGTATAAAAAGTAATGGGCTTCTAAAGCTACTTATTTCCTTGGACAGATTGAAATTAAAAGGTACTGACAAAATTATTACGCTGTCGACATAATAAATTGTTGATCAGCTCGTAGGAAGAGGGAGAATATGTGAAAAGGGAAAATAGCGTCATTATCATCATGATCATCAACAGTAACAAACCAGAAACAATCACCCCTTTATTGTACTGTCGCTGTGGCTGAAAAGCACATTTCTCTCGTGTAAACAAGTTTAGTCGGATTTTTCTCCCGAGCTCATCCATTCTCCACCCAATTGAGAGTCTGTTGGAGCCGGACTCTGCAAACAATGCAAAAAACAAAATAGTATTGTTGGCATTTCCTTAATACGTTGTGTACATTACTTATAATGAAACTTATGATGATCATCATCATCGGGATGATTATTGAGCGAAAAAAAAAGAAAATTAAACTTCTTTTCGTTGATGCTGATGACTACCAAGATGTTGGAGAAGTGGCAAACTTGACTAACTAAAGGTTTCTTAGGGAAAGGATTCTTTTCCTCGTGAGGAAAAACAAGACTCACGTTCTTTCTTGGAGGCTTGGCTGATTAGAAAAATCTGCCATCACATCGAGCTTAAACTGTTCGTGAATGTTTTTAAGGGGAATGAGTGAATAAATGGGAAACGGTAAAAGTATCGGCTGCTCTATCGATAAGATAGTAGATTTCTTGTGATGAAGCTGACGATCAAAAATGTCGGCTCTCTCTTCATGAAAAACAGCAAAAGCATTTATTTGCAAAAGAGATGCTCATCACTATAAAGATTTTCGCCAATCAACCAATTCCGCTAAATAAATTGGAGGAAGAAGCTAACTACTTGAAGATATCTGATGTTTGACTTCCCCCAAGTGAAATGGTCAAAAAGTGTTGAGAAGTCATGCCCTGTCACGGCATGAGAGGAAAGGAAGGCACGGAGACAGAAGCTATAGTTTGTTGACGGTCGTCTTAAAAGAAAAGACCGTTGTATGTGTAGAGAAGAAACTTATTTATTATAATCAACGTTATATCCTCCTCATCATCCACTGAGAAAGAACTGAGCTTTTCACCATCATAAAGTATGAAATTTAACTGACACAAAGTCAATTAGCTTAGGAAGAAAAAAATGACTTGAACAAGACCGTGACCATTACTCCTCTTCTCGAGAGAGAGAGGAAGAGAGACGGGAAGAAGTTCAACTTGTAGCATAAATTCTCTTGTTGGAAGGTGAAGGGAGAGGTTTTTAGCAAAAGTCGAAGATATTTCATAAAATGAAAACGCAATTATTTTAGAGAGTAGCATACCAGAGAAACATTGTTGGGAGGTTAAAAAAGTATTACTTTTAGAACCGTTTGACTCTTGTTTATTGTTTGTAGCGTGCCCTGTCATTTTCACAGGATTACTGGCAATTCACACTTTTACCTGTGCTCAGGTGTGCATTTTTTGCATTTTATTTAAGCACGCTATAGAATATCCCATCTACTTTGGTATTCTAGTGGTCAGGTGGACAGTTAGAAACATTTTTTACTTAAGTACTTTTTGTTTGCATTACTAATGCTCTTTCACACACCACTTCAAGTATTTGCTCAATCCAGATTTATTCTTATTATGATATCATTAGCGCGAAAAGAAATTAATAGTATTAGCCATTTTTATCCTCTGACACTTATAAATTGACTAGATTGGGAGAAAACCGGTGTTCATGGTCATTACAATTGCTATTTTACTTTAAGACTAAAACCAACTTAATAATTTCCTTTTGGTGGACATTTCTTAATACAATTAAAGTTTTTTTAGGTACATAAAATGGTAAGCAGGAACAGCAGTTTGAGAAATAAAAAATGATGCACATGCATGTTCACTTAATTTTTTCTTTGTTGTAAAGAAAATCTCAACCCGCTTGTTTATGGCAAGATTTTTGCTGATCTCTGAACTTGATAAGGACAATGTTGTGTGAGATGGAGACAGAATGGGTCTATTTGTCTTGAGCTTTTTAACATAATAAATGCTCAAGTTGAATGTATTTTCTTCTTATCAACCAGTTTTTTCTTTATGAAATGGGAAGTTTTATGTCTACTTAAAGCTTAAGCTAAACGGAAGATAATGAAAATGAAATGAAGAGAGAATGAGGAATGGTGTCGGGTGTCCTTCTCTACAGTGTCGGTTTCCTCATCATCAACAGAGTTTATATGAAGCGGTTCTCATCTCACAAGAAAACTTGAAGCTATTTCACATTTATTAAGTGAAAAGGCACAATAAGAATAATAATTGTATCATTCAAATAATTACCTTGATTCTTCAAAGGGAGGATTTTGTTAGAAGTGGAAGAACAAGTTAAGCCTTTAAGACTAGCAGTTTTTGGGACTTGAGATTGTTGCTGGTCCGACTTGAATTGGATTTTGTAAATAAGCTCGTCTCACAGCCTGCCACTTAAGAAGCCTTGTGGAGGAGAAGGAGAAGAAGAAGAAGCTCTCTCAAGTGGAATTTCCAGTAGACCGGACTACGTCCCAAGAAGTAGCAAGGCTTGGCTGGATTATTTAGATGGCTACAAGATCACGTTTTGAGATGAGAGGTTTCGAATTAAAAACAGCCAAGCTTATTTAGGCATTAGACTACTACCATTTTAAAAGGTGACAAGGGAAGACGGAGTGAAATGGAGGAATCCAGACTAGGATCACTCTCTTAATAATGTAATAGAACCACGCACATGCAATTCACATATATTAAAATGTGATGTGGTAATTAAACTGTCTGATGTCTCTTCTTCCCATTGAACCACATAAATCTTGCCGGTTAATATTATTACCTGGGCTCAAAAACTTTGTAAAGGTTTGCTCTGCACTGGGGAGTTAGGCAGGCACTAAGCCACGTAAAATTTTGTGGGGGGG
>JAHZMU010001349.1:0-10511 GCA_027743725.1 Rambutsinella grinnellia | reverse complement strand
TTTTGATTGTCCTTTCTCTTGTCGTCAGGCACTCATCATCTTATTTGCTTAGATTCGTTTTAGACTGATAACACTTGTATTTGCTTAGTTTAAATTGCATGGAATTTAATTCAATTCAAAGCTTTATATTTAACCTTTCTAAGATTAACTAATTGTAATTTATGTGCTTTTATAGGAATCAAAAGGAGAGTGAAATGACCGACGGCGGCCACAATGCCTTATTTTGGAGCGGAATAGAGTACGCAATGCTGAAGACGACTGCAGAAGTTGAAGTTTCCAATTTTAAATAGTCTGATTAGGAAAGCATTATGATAAATAATAGGAGACTGTAGGCTAAATTGGTAGTACAAATAAATATTACCAATTTACCCTACATTTTTTATAAATGGGCAGTTTATTGTCAGAGTTGAATTTTAGTCAGATAAAACACGGGGTTTATTTATATGTGGTTAGTAAATCTCTTAAATGCTGAATTTTTTTATTTACCAGGAACCTCATGAAAATATACTGTTTAAGACGTTTAGTCAAAAAAATTTAAAAGCTTTTATTTGTTTTAATTTTAATTGACAATTTTTATTTTAAAAATGCTAAATGAAATTAAAAGGACGCATTATAGTAATTGATGTAAAAATAACTTTTCCCATTTCATTTGACCTTCCTCTTATTTAGCATCTTGCACTTAAGGGATTTCAAGTGATACTTGAAAGACATCAAGACTAATTAAACAAAGAAATTTAAAATAACTCCATTTAACTATGCATTAAATGATATATGATAACTTATATGAAACCAAGCATTTTAAATGGTCAGAATTAAAGTCAGCATGTTTAGTTTTTGTTACTGTTTGAATGCTACTTTTTCTTCTTTTTTGGATCTTCTCAAATGGATGAAATAATATATATCTAAAACAAATTTATCAAATCCAGCAAGGATTCTGGATTCCAGGATATTATTTCACTTTGTTCCAATTTCCATTATAAAAATATTCATGTGAAGTGTATGGTAAATGGCATTGATTTTAAAATGAATTTATTTCATTTCATTTCAAGTAAACCAGATTTTTTGCCAAATTGTAATAATTATATTTTCAATTTATAACTTAAGAATAGCATTTGAACAATGGAGGGGGCTTATGCTTGCTCATGAATTCATTCCAGTTCTCAACAACATCAGCGGTAACGTCCTTTACTCTACCACAAGCACTTGCCGTTGGCAATTGACCTGTAATTTCTCTTCCTGCCTTCAACTCCTTTTCTGCTGCAGTCCAGGCCTTATTAATAAAAGCTGCTTGTTTGCCCATCATATCCTTAATTTCCTGTTGGGATCTTGGCGTGTATGTGGACGCTTTTCTATTTAGTTTATCGGCTTTGATATTTTCTTGTGGAATTAAAGTATTTTCCTGAACGAAACCTACAACTTGTGTCTTCTTTGTTACCGGGTCAACATAGCATTGCAATTTCCAAAAGCATTGTGGAACGTGCAAGCCGTAATAGCTTTTTCCATCAACATCATTGTCAGCGGAACAGACTCCGGTCATTACATAACTGGGGAATTCTTTGGTGCGGCTGAGGGTCCTTTCTTCGACTGCGTACCAAGGACATTTATTACTCCATGGCTCTTGAGGGGCAATATTTACACAGTAGAAGGTGGTATTTACTGCGTGCTCAGAGAACCTCATTGGATTAACAGGTGTCATATGACCCCTATCCCAAGAATTGTATTCAGCTTTGATTTTCTCCTTTTGGGAAACGGAGAGACGCATTGTGTCTGAACACACTTGCTGTTTCTCAACAAGAGGAGAGCAAGGGACTACCCTGAAGGGGTCTTGAGTACGGTTTACATTCTGCTCGAGATTAAGCTTGTCATAAACAACAGTAGATGTTATAGCGAGTTGACGGTTTGTATCATATTGGACATGGATCAAGGGGATTTCTCCCTTTGGAGAGGTGGATTGCAGAACAAAGGTGTTGACTCCATCCTTCTGAGTTAAGCCGCATGTATCTATTAAATGATATGAGAGGTTAGGCTAAAACTTAAGAAGTTGTATAAAAATGCTTACCTTGATCAGCAAAAGTGGCAGAGCTGAGGAGCAAAATTGCCCCGAGAATCAGAAAAGAGTTTGCCATTTTACTTCAGCAATGATTTCAAAAATGGCTGGAAAACGTCTATTTATACCTATTGAATCAAAATTAATAGCATTCTCCACATAGAAGAAAGAGATGAGCAGATTTTCCTTTATTTTTTTACACGTGTCGTCGAATCTTTCTTGATCTACCGTACATGTCTAAAGTTGAAGGTTAATTGATTAGCAACATTATTATATAAAATTTTCATTGTCCTTTCTCTTGTTGTCAGGCACACATCTTATTTGCTTAGTGTGGTTTTAGGCTGATAACACTTGTATTTGCTTAATTTATATTTCATGGAATTCAATTCAATTCAAATCTTTATATTTAACCTTTTTATTATGTAGATAAAGCAGATGCTTAAAATTTACCAAGTCATATAGTCGGTAAGAATTTTTTGATCATCTCATGAATCATTTAATACTTTGAATTTACGTGAACCGGAATAAGTAAAACCCAATTTCCATGTGACAGTCAATTCTGATTTTATTTCCATCATAATCAATGTCTAATTAATACAAAAATATCCGCTTGATATTTGCTAATTCATTCCATAACCTTTCTCTTACCACTTTGGGCTTAAGCAAACTTTTCTTCTAAACCGTGATGACGTCGGCGTCTCTCCTTTTTACTGCCAGTATTCATGGTCACGGTTTATGCACGTTTATGCTTCTCAGGAGGGTCCTTAAATGCGATAAAATTTAACCCAATATGTATAACAACGTCCTAGCATTTTTCTAAAGTGCTTTTACCTTTAAGAGAGCACTTTCCAAGTGTGACATAAAAAGGATTAATTTTACCTAATTCAATTCCGCCCTTTAAATTTTCAACTACTTTCCTCTCACACTTTATGCTCCTCTTATTTCCAATTATAAATAGATTTAGGACGCTTGTTTAGACGTTAAATACTAACCAGCCTTATGCAAAAATATATTCTTAAGTGGACTTGTTTTGAAGAGAAAGCTCTACAGTTTCTCCTTTCACTCTATCTTGCTCCGCCAATTCATTTCATTAAACTTTTGCCTTTATTATATCTCTCAAGTAATGTTTCTTTTAAGAAACCAATGCTTTCTAATCTTACTGACAAATCTATTATCTTCTTACGCAGATGAATACCTTGGTAGTGATAGCACAACTAGATTGTGCAAATCATATTGCGAAAAAATGTGGTATGCATAAATTTAAAAAACAAATCAAGTCCTTCAAATAACGTGAAATTGTCATTATGCATTTTATCTTTTAGGAAAGCGGAGGAGTGCATTGCTGGAAAAATTGAAAGGTTTAACCGAGAGCATCCTGAATGCGCAGATAAAATAGAATGTAAATGTATCAAATTGTACACAGGCCCATCAAAGTAAAACAAGTTTTATAAAAAATATTTAAAAACTAGTTAATCTGAATTCGTACTTATATTTTTCTTTAACAGCTTTGTTCTTGTCGCTGCAATATGCGGACCAATCTTGATCACTCTGTTGATTGCTTGCATAACCTATAGCTATTGCGTTAGTGACCGTAGTAAAAAGGATCAAGCAATGGGAAACATGACGTAAGAAGCTTCAATTTTCAAGTTTAATTTAAAATAATTATTTAATTTTACATTTTTCTTGAAGGGCACCAACTCCAGATTTTGTGGTGCATCACGTTTAAAAATCAAATAGCCTTGATTGGATTTTTACTGTTTAAATTTTATTTTTAAAGCTACTTATTCATTGCAATTACAATTAACAACTGCCCTCCTCCCAAGGAATCTCTGGCAAATCACCCATCCTCAAGCCAAGCTTAAACCTAGCATGGAAATACTCCCAAGGATGTTCAAAGCTTACTTCACCCTCTCCAAACACAATAAAATATGGAATTTCATCAACCCCCATGATATAATTGTCTTGAATTAAATCCGTATCAAAATTAATTTTAAAGACGTTTTCTGCACAACCCTCACAATTGTAAAGCCATCCTCTAAACCAAACGCCATGTTCAAGATAATACTCAGTTTGGTTCGTTTCCTCTATAAACCTTTCCGTCACCTCCAAATCCCCGGAGCTTCCGCTTCCATACTTTCCTACTATTTCAACCTTGCTTGTCTTTTGCTTCAATTTATTCTCGATCTTTTTCATCCCTTCAGCTCTCTTTTTATCTTCTTTTGCCTTCCACTCATCCAACAACCTTTCTCTTCTTATTCTCATCTCGCTTTCTCCCGTTCCCTTCACAATCTCAAAGATATCAGCGTGCATAATAGGCTGCGGGATACGAAGCGGTGCCATATTCGCACTTGAGAAAATGGCAAGTTTCTTTGCAGGCATGTAGCTCATCATACTTTGATAGGGTGGAATGTGGCCATCCTTATGGATTAGCCTCCATCCATCATACGAAGCTGTTTCAATGCCAAGGCCAATAGAGACCTGATTGATTACTGAATCTTCGTCGTTTTCTTTAAAAGCATTGTCGGGATGAAACAATGATGGTTTGTAGAGCCATTCCATTACATCCTTCGGGACAATTTGGATGCCATCAAGCTCCCCTCCATTAATTTGGAAGCGGAGGTAACGACTCATGTCGTTGGCTGTTGTTACAAGCCCCATGGCTCCATTATTGGATACAGTTCGTCTAATTTAATAAAGATTTGTTAGATTTAATTTAATTAAATTTAGCTAAATATTCACTAAGTTACTTGACTAATTCTTCGTTGTAAGGATAAACAAAATCATCCAAGAAATAATAGGGTTGGGCCCTAGGCAATTGGGTGAAATTATCTGACTTTTTAAGAAAGCTGGTATCCCGCATTCCAAGCTCATTTAGGAGGTCTCCCATCTTCAATAGAATTAAAATTAAAATTGGCTATTTTCTAGTTTAAATTGTTTATTTTACGGCATCTTCGTATGGCTTATTCGCTATAAGTCCGGCTAATTCCGACGCGATAACATAAAGCTGATTGTTATACTGATATTCGGTGCGAATTCCACAAATTTCAAAGTTGTAGCGGGTCCGGCTAGATATTTTTAAATTTTAGCTTTAATTATTAGCAGCAGCTATTAATTAACTTACTAAGCAACTTCCTCAGCAGTAAACCCGGGATCAGATGACATTTGCAAGTCATCTCTCCCCAGGCAGACTCTGTGCGCGAGTAAATCCCTAAAATTGACATGTTCAGTTCGGAATCTATCAATCAGACTGAAATTAGCTTGAGGAAGGAGCCTCCTAATAGGCGTGTCCAAAGCGGACTCTCCCAATTCAGGAAAGTTTTCATGCAAAAGCTTGACAACAAGTAGGGATGTGAAGCTCTATAAAAATAAAATAGTTTTCATTCCAATTCAATTATTCATCTAAATAGATTTCACCTTCGTAACAGAAGCGATTGGAAACTCGGTTGAATTTGTGTTCAAAATCCCCTTTTCAATGTCGGCAGAACCAAACCCATTTGTGTACAAAAGCTGACCATCGTCCTGCGCAATTGTGAAGATCAATCCCGTATTTCTATTCGCAGGAAGAAAGTACTCTGTCATGTAGCTTTCTATCCTGCTCTGAAGCTCGGGGGAAATGGTACGCTGAGCATTTGATCCTTGATGGACCAAAAGTATTATCCAAAAAGATAACTTTAGAATTTTCTCCATTTTATATTCAATGGATAGAGTAGCTGATGATGATTGGCTATTTGAGAAATTGTGAATGCGAAAGTTAAGGAAGCTTTTATATTGTCATCAGCCAAGGTTAGACTATTTACATAATTATGAAATTAGTCAGATAATTCAGTTGAGATTGGCATTGTTTTTATAATTTAATTTTAGCAACTTGTCAACCTTTAATCAGTATCAGTATCTCATTTTGCACCCAATTCAATTATCTTTTCACAATCACCCTTCATTTGCATGCTAATTGCAACAATGATAAAAATAATAACTGCTGCAGATAAAAATAAAAATGTTCCAAAAACATATTCCATTCCCTCCTGAAATTTTATTTTGGATGTTCTGTAGATTCCACATCTCTGTAGTTTTAGTTGCTTATCCAAAGCCAAGGTTTCTTTTCCGTTTATTTCATTCAATTTTTTAACGCTACAATTCTATAAAATATAAAATTCATTATAAAAAATCAAACCATTTTGTAAAATTTCTTACTGATAATGACTGAGCATTTCCAATAGCAACAGCCAGTAAACATGTTAAGTGAAAAATCAATAAACTTTTGATAAGCATTGTATAAAAACTTTAAAAAGAAAAGCTAAACTACAAATTTACTTTACGTAATATTTGATAATTTATTTTCTATTTGTTTGCTAAAGAAAATTGGAGTTAGTAATTTATTATCATCAATCATCATCATATTATGCCGGAAAACCGCAATGTCCAGCATGCAAACAACTTGAAACCGCAAAGTTGAAAGGAAGAGTGGCTTATGCAATACTTTCGTTGCATATCAGCATGGAATTTCTTAATATACGTTGTTTTGTGGGAGTTAGTGTATTTGCAGAACTTGTTAGAAGGAGACGAATGCTTTAAAAACGACCGTAACGCAAATGTACGTTTACCAACTTTGTTATGCGATGATGTTCAATGCCAAATACGTTCTGATATTTGCGGAGATATGATAAAAATGTGTACATGGAGTGTTGACTGACGCATGATATTTGCAATCATTTCTAGGAAGTGAGATTATATTCACGTGTAATAAATCGTATTTCATGAAATAAACGTTGGCAAATCATATAAAAAGGAAGTGAAAATAAGACAAATTATTCATTCAGTTTGAAGCCTTTGCTTTCACACAAACAATTTTTCGAAATGGCAACTTCACCCCAAAAGCAATCTTCCCTCCGGGATGTCATCAACAAAGTCACAAAAGAAAAGTTAACTTGGCTTGAGAACCAACGCAAATCACTTCAGGCGCATTACGCCCCAATCCTCGAAAAATACTCAAACCCTGAGAACGCCTCCAGCCTAAAATTTCTCAAGGAAATCTACGAAACTCTAAAAGCCTGTCCTGATGGAGATAATCCTGCCCCAAACACGACTGAAGACCTTTCCGTCTTCCTCAACTGGATTGACACTGAAGATGAAGACAATCTCATTTACTTCGGAACCAAGCAGCTAGTCAAAGACTGGAATGATAAGCTCATCAGTCACATCCGGAATCAAATTGAAAAGTGTGAATACTCCTGTTTGTATGCAAACGCTATGACACAATACATGGATTATAGTCACCCAGAGCTCCCCGAAGTAGATGGCGAAGTCCCTGCCAATCTAGTAAATGAGACATTAGCCAACAATAAAGCGGTGGCCATGGAGCAATTTGTTACGCGAAGTTTTGGAGATGCAGCTCCACAGACCTTCAGTAAAGACAAGTTTGAGAAGCTTTTAAATACTGAGCTATTCGACATGGACAACCCCGTAGAGGAAAAACAGCTTAAAGAGATCCGCTACAAGACCAAACAGTTTTGCAAGACTTTCGCCGACTCCAATCCAATTACCCCCGACGACTTGAAATATTGCATTGGGAGTCTGACGCAAGGCGTGCTCCTCAGCAAAGATAAAAACGTGACTTTAAAAGAGCTCCAAAAGAATAGCGACGCTTTAGAAGAAGTCTGTACCCTTTTGAATAAGCAGCTCAAAAACTTTTCCGGGTGGAAATGGCCTGAACCAGTAGTTGTACGTTTTAAACGCTACATAGATGGGAGGTACAGGGCTTATATGAACGAAGACATTCTTACAGCCCTATTCCTCCACTACGTTGGTGCTAAATGGAACATCTACTTTAAGAGCGTCTTCAAATCAATTTACACCTCAAAAATATGGAAGAGGGGCACAGGCGAAGTAAGCGATTTATATTACCAGTCCAATTCAATTGAAGGTTTTAGAAGAGATTTTCATGCCAAACTGATGCTCACCGTCCTCCCAAATAACATGCAAGACTTGGATAGCTCCACTGCCATTTATGATGAAAATGAAGGGCACAATGGACGAAGCGCAGAGCTAACTCCGATGCAACTTAAGCAGCAAATGCTCCACTTGATTAGCAACGAAATCCATTTGAATTCTGCCCTCCGACCGGAAAAGCCAATAACTATTGTGCAAACTGATATGGAATGGTTTGGCCCGTCACTTGTACATGAAGCTGTTATTTCTCTTATGGATTTCTTCGGAGTTAGTGCAGAATGGCTTGGGTTCTTCAAGACTTTTCTGGAAGCCCCGTTGAAAATTGCGGTTTATGAAAATCCAACCCAAGTAAGGAAAAGGGGTGCGCCAATTAGTCACCAGCTTAAGAATTTGTTTGGCGAGTCGCTCTTGTTCTCAATGGAATTGTTTGTGAACAAGCAGAGTGGGCTGTCGCTTTATAGAATTCATGACGACTTTTGGTTTTGGGGTCATCAAAATGAAAATGTTTTGAAGGCTTGGAAAGCCATGGAAACATTTACTGAAGTAGCAGGTTTGGCACTAAATTTGAACAAGAGTGGATCAATCATCTGCAATTCTGGAGGAACCTCTGCGATCACTCCAGGACGAGAGCCATTGCCCCAAGGAGGAATCAACTGGGGCTTTATTGTCCTCCATTCTGATGGAATATTTAGGATAAGTGACGACCTATTAGCTCCTCACTTGAAGGCTATGCGAGAATATTTGGATGGGGCAGAAAGCCTTGTGCACTGGATCCACTCACATAATCGCTACCTGCGCTTCTTCATCAGGAATTTTGGGCAATCTGCGCAAACATTCGGGAAGCAGCATTTGGTGCAGATTATGACAAAATTGAAAGAGATTTTGAGACAAGTCCATCCCGAAACAAATGGAGATGTTGTGGAAAAGCTGAAGCTAAAGTATCCAGATATTTTGAAGGGAAATGACGTGATGGATTCGTGGGTGAGGTGGTCAGTAGAAGATGGAGGGTTGTCATTGTATAATCCATTCTTGGAGTTGGTCCCGCTTCATGAAGCTTATAGGCGGCAGGAGCAAAGGGGTAGAAATTTGGGGGAAGCTGAGGGTCATTTTGGGGAGAGAAAGAATGCAGATAGAACGGAATGGGATAGGTTGTTGGCAGTGGCGTGTCCAGAAGGGAGCACAGGGTGAAGCACTGCAATACAGTCCCATGTTTACAAAACCCCGCCCATTTTTTGGTTGCCCTATCCCTTCTATGTTAAATTTTGGCTCCAGGGTGGAGCACGGGCTGGGGTGCTCCCCCCCTAAAACCGCCCTTGGTTGTTGGAGGAAAGTAAGATACGAAGGAAGAAAAGAAGTGAAGTTGAATTGAGCAAGGATGAGTTGGAAGAAGATAGTATTTCAGATGAAGAGATTTACTCCAGCCAAGGTTGGTGGGAAAACAAGCTAAATCGTGGTAAGAGGGATAAGAGGATTAATTTCAAAACGCGCTGTGAGAGATACAGGGAGACGAAATGGTCAGCTTGGCGCCAAAGGTATGCTGGATTGCTGGAGAATTTGGAACCCATCCGTGCTAGAAGAAACGATTGGAAAGGGACACTGTATCTGGATCAATTGCAGGCTAAACTGGGGGATGGAGAGAATGAGTTTGTTGATGGAAATTTAGTACCAAAAAGCCTAATTAGTGCTATGCATTCAGAACGTGCTTGTAAAAATTGAGATATTTTTTTGTATAAATCTTAGAATAATAATAAAAATTATTTTATTATAAGGACAATTCATCAGATTCTGCATTTTTAGTCGCATAATCAAATTGACCTTTTAACTTCCGACCTTCTATATTATAGTTTTATTTTGCCCAGATTACCCAAATACTTTCTTTCCAACTCCCACCAATTTATCCCTTACAATCCTTACATGTACTAAACGTCGACATCCCACTTTCATGAAACTTTCGGGCATTCTCATATTCCACCTTGGACACAAATGATTGATCACATTCGGGGTAATTATTTTCGCAGATGTTTCCACAATAATTTTCATCCATATCAGTTTGATAACAAGCTAGTGCTTCTCCTCTCGCCCATGCTTTTACATACTCTTTTGTATTATTTCTATCTCTTGGAAGCTCCTCCGGATATGATGACCTTACAATCCCATTAACTCCATCTTTGCATGACTGCTCACAGAGAATACGTCGGGCGCATCTCCGGTTCACAAATTCAATAGCCGTTGTCACACCTCGGAACCACCGTTGTCGGCTTTTTTGTATGTCTTCTCTATCTGCAAAAATATTTTAATTAAATATTTGGAATATTTTATACTTTGAAGTATAAAATACTTGTGAGAGACGTTATCTGCGATGACGATAGCACTGTTCATATTTGCTGCAAACTGCCATGTAAAATATATTAAGGGGAGTCAGATTCAAGTTTATTTTAAAAAGCATGTTTATTTGCAATGTTGATTATTTGCTAATTGTCTGACCGACCCGATTATTTAAAACTTTGATAAAAATTTG
>JAHZMU010001348.1:0-13747 GCA_027743725.1 Rambutsinella grinnellia | reverse complement strand
GAGGAGAAAGACAATTATAAAATTAAATACGGAAACCCACAACACTGAAACACCGACGATCTGATGGTACCCGCAACAAATCCAAGCTCACACTACTTGGCAGTAGCTCGGTTTTTTTCTCCATGAATGTGTTTGCACTCTTGTGTTTAGTAGTGGCAATACCTCCTTATCTCATCCTCCTCAACCCCTTCTGTCAATGTTCTGGGCTGACAGATATACCGATTCGTAGCTTTATAAGCTATATAGCTTCTATGTTTTCCTTCCTATTTTCCTTTCCAACTATACCATAACACTATTATTAGAACATTTCTGATTTTTCGTATAAACAACTAATTTTTCTCTCTTATAAACAGAGAAGTGGAAGCAGGAAAAAACCAAACGAGGAAGAAGCATCAAGTAAAAAATTTCGGTGGAAGTCATTGGGAGGGACTGAATGGTACGGTTATGGGTATAGTTTAATATAAGCCCATAAAGTCGGGCCGTTTTCATTACACATTTATAGCCGCTTCTGGAGTCATACATATAAATGATGAATAAGTGTCTTCATTTCAGATCAATTTTATTCATATATGCCAACCCGGCTTGCTTATATGCATGAGATGAGAATGACAGCGGGAGGATGAGCTAACTACTTTTTCATTTGCTAGTATTTCTAATGAAACGTGTCCATTCTTCATGGACTACTCCATTTACTATCTCTCATCTCATCCAACTAAAGACCGCGTAGCTCCATATAAGATAATCTTTAATAGTTCTGCGTAAATATGCCTACGTGCTCATGTAATTTTATACGAGCATCATGAGTTATCCACTAACGTCATAAAACCGTCGTGTTCACACTAAATTCTGATTTCCCCTTCACTTCCCATATTCAGGATAGAAAAGTATGAAATTTTATGCCTTGAACATTAAAGAGGGAAAGGGAAACCGTCCGCCCCGGCTTCAGCCTTTAGTTGGATTCATATTTGCTTCTAATATTATTTTGTCCGAACCGTGGTGGGTAAGTAAAAACCCGGAGTATTGCCTGAGCTAGTGCGTAAATAACTTACAAGTAGTCATCCCTGGAAATACGGAACGGGAAACTTTTCCTTTATGCTTGCACATAAAGACCTTTCTAGCTATAATATGAAGTTATATGAATGAGTGAACAAAGCATAGGCACAAAATAAACCAGTAGAATAATATGGACAAAGTGCGTAAGTTTACATTTCATTATGTATCCGAAAGGTTCACAACAAAACGCCTACTTTTATTCACGGAGAGATAACTGCTTTTACTCCGGGAGCTTGTGATGTCGAGTCATAGATGTAATAGGAAGGGAAAAGAACGTTTATCATTTGGAACAAGCTTGCATGACACACCTAATGACGTGATGATTTCAAGGATGTATATATTTTTATATATTGCTCGCTGTCTTCCCTGGAGTGCCTGCCCACGTTTAATTATCTGCGATTTTAATGAGCAAACAAATTGAGTACACCTTCAAAGAAATAAAAGCATCCTTTGGGAAGTGCTTGTTTACTGGAAAGAGCAAACTGTAAGAGTTGAGATTGTCAATAGCCAGTCGAAGGGGTCGAAGATGGTTTTCATTCTTCGCAATCAAAGGTTAAAGGTTTTGCATTATGCTTCATTATGCTCTTCGTATGCTTTTCACCTTTCCCTTTCAAAAACTCTATATTTTCCGTTATACAAGAATCTTCTTTGATATTCACTATATTTAGTCATTTATAACTTAAAGCTCTTATCTTTTGTCTGTAAGCATTTTACCATGATGCCCCATGTGCCTACTAAAATAATAGTATCCCGTGAAGAGATTCCCGTCTAAACCTCATTTTATTCCAGTCCCGAATATCCAAAATATCGCATGAAAAAAATTCCTTTAATTCTAATCTCTTGTCTAATTTAATCTTAATTAAGCTAAATCATATTACGGGCCCACATGCAATTGCAATTAAGTAATTTAATTAGTAAATTACTCCTTTTGGTCCGCCTTTGTTATGCATTTTATTCTCGGGTCCTTCTAACTTTAAAGTACTTTCCTTCATCATCATCAACCTTAATTAAACAATCAAGCTATAGCCATTACTGATTACTGACCTGTTGGCTTCTCTTTAGCCAAGAACAAGTGCGTTATACGCTTTTCTCATTTCATCCTAAACGTATCTCGCGTAAAGTACAAAAAGTGATGATGATATGAGAGGGCTCTCTCTCACAACATAACATTTTTATGTTATTCGTTAGCATAGAAAACGCCGGACCGCCGCGGCTGCTATTTCTATACAAAAGATATAGCTTGGTTTTTTTTAGAGTGACGATGCCGTGCGTTCTTTTCCCTTTATATTCCTTTTATATCTTTCTTGCTTTCTTTTCTTCCATTGATAAGTTGCAGAGCAGTTCTCTCTTTTTACATTTGGCACAGGTAAGATTTAATTTAATTGAGATTAATCCACTTTTATGTTAACCATTTTGTGTTGAATGGTGTAGAGATTTGGTCAATCTCAGATGTTAGTGGCTGTCAATTTTTTTAGGACTTGATTAGTTTAATCAACAAAGTGGTTATCAAGTGCTTTGAAGCTTTACGTGTGGAAGATAAGACTGTAGATGGTAAAGATTAGGAAGGAAGCAGTGTCTTAAATAGTCTTGTCAGGAGTAAAAATTAGATCAGTCAGTCAGCAGCAGCTGAGGTGGGTTATCTTTAATGATTAAGATATTTATCAATCATAATATTGCAAGATTAAGTTTCAATTTCGACTAGTAAACGTAATTAGGTAATTTAGCTATAATTTCGCAAAGTATTTGCGAGAAGGATCAGGGCATTCACTTGATAAGCTTGTCGATAAGAGAATAAAAATAGCAATTTAGAAAGTTTTAGGAGATCTATAGAATTAATTAGTGGTAAAATACATGTTATTTTTTCATCAATTAAGTGTAATTTAGTTGGAATTTTATATAAATGTATGGATAGGTATTTTATTTGCACTTTTGACGTTTGTTTGTACAAGAATAGAACCAATAAGTTTATGCGTTTATCGAGCTTGTGGTTAAGTCATGAGGGTTATCTTGTAGGTGTATTAGCTATAACTTAATTATGCCTGAACTATTTATCAACTCAGTTTTGTTTTGAGCACGAGCGTAATATTTTAAGTGGTTGCGGAACACAGGAAATTCATAATCAATAGGGATTATTTATTTTGATCAAGGGCCCAATAACAGTTAGGATCTGTTAACATTTGATTGTGTAACCGCTGACAATTTTGGTAAATGTTAAAACATTTTATTTATAATTTATTTATTTATTTTGTGCAATTTTAGGTTTGAGCTGGATCTCATTTCATCAAACTACAACAATCAGTCATCAATCCTTCTTCTCTTGTCTGTAAACACCTAGATTTTAATCACGTGTGAATCTCCTTGTCGTGAACCCTTCATCAACGGTCATCAGTGGATTCATTATTAAGAGATTTCTGCTCTTGCTAACATCTTCACAGCGGTTTCACGACCAACAGCGTCTACTAAAGACGGAGATTTGCAAAATCCAGTTAGTCAGTGCCTTGGCGTTCAAAATGCCATCAAGTACAGCAGACTTAGATAGACAAATAGAGCAGCTGAAACGTTGTGAGATCATTAAAGAGTCTGAAGTTAAGGCTTTGTGCGCAAAGGCGAGGGAAATCTTAGTGGAAGAATCCAATGTACAAAGAGTGGATTCACCTGTTACGGTAAGTCATGATAATGTGGTATTGAATACTTTCTAATGTCTAATGAAACGGTTTGATTAGAAAATAATTTTGAAATGTGCAATTTTTGTTGTTATTTTACAGGTATGTGGTGATATTCATGGACAGTTTTACGACCTCAAAGAACTCTTCAAGGTTGGCGGAGATGTTCCGGAAACGAATTACTTGTTCTTAGGAGACTTTGTTGACAGAGGATTTTACTCGGTGGAAACCTTCCTACTTCTTCTAGCATTAAAGGTTAGATTTTCAATTTTAATTTTGACAGTTGGAGGCTCCAACTTAGAGCGTTACTCATTCCCACAATAAACACGAGTTCGCATTATCAACTCTTTTTATTCTTTCAGGTTAGGTATCCTGACAGAATCACCCTAATCCGTGGAAACCACGAGTCGAGGCAGATCACACAAGTCTATGGATTTTATGATGAATGCTTAAGAAAATACGGGTCTATAACTGTTTGGCGATACTGTACTGAAATTTTCGACTACTTATCCCTCTCAGCAATTATAGATGGCAAGGTACGTAATCTGATACACTAGTACTTTCTTAAAGTTCTAAAAGTGCTGGTGTTGAAAATATTTTAATCATTATATCTTAATTTTACAGATTTTCTGTGTTCATGGTGGTCTATCGCCATCTATCCAAACCTTAGATCAGATCCGCGCAATTGATCGGAAACAAGAAGTACCACATGACGGACCTATGTGTGATCTTTTATGGTCTGATCCAGAAGGTAAACTTAACTATTATAAACATATCTGGCTAGAATTTGTCTAGAAGAATAAGAAGCGATGCGTAGTATTGCTAATGTAAGCCCAAGATTTCACCTGGACTGCAACACTGCTCATTCTTACAATAAGCAGGCGTAATTTATTGGCAACGTTCCAGGGAAATTAACTAATAGTGAGAGCCCCATTACCCCCTGCTCTGATCTAATGGCAGGAATGGTAAAGTTAGCTCTCGCACAAAAACAAAGCTATCCATTAAATTAGTTTAGTATGGTATAAAGTGTCGCTTAAAATGTAGAGCCTGGTATTAAGTTTCCTGAATTTCTCTAGAAGAATAAGAACCGTACCTCGAGTAATGACTGATTGTGCGAAATTTAGAGATGAAAATAGTCTATTTTAAATAGATAAATATTGCTCATGTAAGCACAAGTTTTTACCCTGGACTGCAACACTGCTCATTCCTACAATAAGCAGGCGTAATTTATTAGCAACGTTCCAGGAAAATTAACTAATAGTGAGAGCCCCATTACCCCCTGCTCTGATCTAATGACAGGAATGGTAAAGTTAGCTCTCGCACAAAAACGAAAAATTCAATTGAATTAGTTTAGTATTAGTATTAGTTTAGTATCGCTTGAAATGTAGAAGTTGTAGAACCTACTTGTATTTATTGTTTTGAATATTAATTACATATTATTTATTACTACAATTCAAGATTGTAAACCGATTGATATGGCGAATTCCGGTATTTACGTTTTTATTGTTTATTATAGATGCGGAAATGTTGCTGCTATTTTGGAACTCGACGAGCATCTTTCGAGAGAGTTCATAATATTTGAAGCCGCACCACAAGAAAGTAGAGGAGTTCCTGCCAAGAAGCCACAACCTGACTATTTTCTATGAAAAAATTAGTTTTAACCGTAATGCTAGCAGTGGAACTACTTTTGTTTTATTGACGACATAAATAAATATATAATTATTAAAAGTAAAAATGAAACATTGTTAGTGAAACCGTGTCGCACAAAATTAGTGGTTAAATCTAACATCACAACACGGTCTCTCTGTGCTGCTAATTTTATAAGTTTTTTGATCCCTGGAACTGTTAGGCAGATTATAATTTTCATGTAATTACTATTACGTTACCACAATAAGTGTTTATGTCCAATAATTTATATGTACTGGTATGTTAATGTAAAAATGAACTAGATAGATAGCTAAATCGCTCTGACATTCGTCAACGTTTTCCTACTGTTTCCTCAATAGGAGAACAGAATTCGTATTAGAATGGATAGCATAGGGAAAGGTGAAAGCATTCACTCATGGTCAATAATAGCTGATAGTAAACTATTTGAGTCTTGATTTTCTATACTTTGGACTGGGACCGTGTTTTTAACGAGATTCTGAAAGCGATCTAAAATGTGAATATGAACACAGTAAACTTTCATGTATGCCAATGTAAATGATATTTATTAAATGCGTGGTATGATAAACCATAATTTTAATCAGCTCGGTAGCATTTTAGAAATAAACTTGATGGTATTAGGAGGTAAAGTTAGGTCGGTTACCTTTCTATCTTTTATGAACTATACAGTCGCAACGTTCGACTATAATTTTAAGTTTTGTATGTACTCGTTGAGGTGAAGTGATTGTTTGCGTAAGAGATGTACATACTTTTTCATTCTTATAAATAAATCTCCTCATAAGATGTATTTTCAAAGAAAAGTGGAATAAACGATGCTGCTGTATTGGGCAAATGAATGTAAGATTCTGCAATTGTATGCTCACTTAAGATATTTATATTTTATTGTGCATGCATAATCTGTAAAATTCATTGATGATGACAATTTTCATAAAAATCAGTGACGTCCGTCCGCTTTCGATAAGCCAGTAAGAATAAATAAGAACAATCAAATTTAGAATAATTTAGCAAAAGAAGACTGAAAAATAAGTTGGAAAGTCCATTTATATTTAGTAGTTAGATAAGAATTTTCATAAATGCCTGGTGCCCACACGCACCTGGTTTCAAATTAATTTGACTGATGTTTGGTAGTTCCTACTCCAAAATGCACATGCAAAACCGAGAGGATTTGAATGCATGGAATTGCAGTTTTGTTGATTCAAGTCTATTGCTCTGACTTTCTGAATTGAACATCTTATTTGACAAGGAAAAGTCTGATAAAATCACGCAACTAAAACCTCATAATTTTATTATTGATCAAGCAAGCATTCCGAATCGTTATGTTATAATCTAATGTTCTGGTCATTCTTGTATTACGACTTTTTGATAGCTTCAAAGTAATTTTTAATGAAAGGGTACAATATAATAGAAGTACGCATGCGTAAGCACAGACGTATGACGTTAAATTGTCAAAAATGTTACTAGAATGTGTGAAAAATTATAGAATCCAACAAATTTTATTAGTAGTAGATGTTCCGACGTTCGTCATAGATTCTATCTGCGAGAGGTAGTGGTTAGTAGTACCTGAACAAAGTCTTGCATCAAAGCCTAAGTCATGGACATGAAAATCGTATTCGTACACTGCATTGGGTTTACTTTATAGCATTGTGAAAACTGGCAAAAAAATGTTTTGGTTCAGCCCAGAGAGTACCTTTGCAACAATAATCAAGTCTGCAAAAGTTTAGGACGACACGCAAAGATGTTCATAAACAATAGGAGGAGAGCTGTTAAAAGGTAGCTTACGAACATAATGAAGTTACTTTAATCTACGTTGTTTCCGACCATCTCAATCGCGATCTGATTTGGCAATGCAAGACAGCATGGGAAAAAGTAGCCAAGAGCTAAATGTTTAGCCATATAACAAAATAGTTCGGCATGTGAATATTCACTTCAGTTTTGCACGTCAGAGCTGATTGATACTCGTAAGAAAACTCGATAATCATATCATAATCATACTAATTCTGCAAGCGGTTTCTGTTTCTAGAGCTGAAGCCCAAAGACCCAGAGTTAGTAGCGTCTTTATTGGTTTGTTGACTGGCTGGCATTGGATTTCATGCAAAAAGCCACGAGTTTTACAGTTCATGTGTGGTAGCCCCAAGATTATTCATGGGAAAGGGTTTGAAGGTTAATAAGCAGTGAATTAGTCATTAAAATAAATCGAGTTTTGCGTAAATGCGTTAGTAATGCATTCCAGCGACTTTAAGGACGGCAAGTTTTCAGAAATCGATATTATCTAATTATACAGTTTAGCATTGGGAAAGCTCAATGATTTCTGGATTGCAGTTTGGGGAAATGTGAAACGCTTAATTGAAAGCAGTGTCTTCTGACGGATAACTGTGAAAATTGTCGTGTTTTTAAATAGAAGAGAGAATTACGTAGAGCAGTGAAAGTGACTTTAAATCACGAATTGTTAAATATCACTGAATTTTAAGTGTGAATGAGTGAGTTTTTGATTGACATGCTTTAAAAGTCTCTTTGAGTGACGTAAAATGCAGCATCGATTTGCCACTTTTCATGCTGACATCATTGGTGGTTGCCACCGGAAGTATCATACATTTATTGTGCTCATTTTGACCCTACTTTTGTTGTATGAATATTCAGGTAAATATTTTAATTGATAGACGATGCTTACACATGAAATATTTCCAATATTAATACATATCACTACATTCAATTTTGCTCTGAATTATAATTAGGAGTTTCAGCAAAAAGTCCTGGAACATGCAGAGTGGGAGAGTTAAGATGTCAGAATGGAGACCTTTGCGTCCCACGAGAGCAGGTCTGTGATGGGATCAGACAATGTGAGGATGGACTGGATGAGTATGTTTGCAAGTTTCGCCGTGGTTTTTACAGGTAAACACGTATTTTTAAGTAACCCTTCATACTATGAGATTTGTATTTCATAATTTGATTTTGCACAACAAAATTGATGGGCAAGAACTGTACAGACTTTCAGACATTTTAACAATTTCCTTAATATTAAAGAAGAATGGTTCAAATTAGTTGGAAATTGGAAAATTGCAAGAAGTGGTACAAGACCACAGATTTTATGCATAGGTCAGCCAAGATTAAGATATTCAAGTAGCCTCCTCCACAATATTCAGTATCCAGAACTAACACACAATCAGTTTCGTGTACCATAAATACCCAAAAACAATACAATATTATTTTACAATCAGAAACGACTTGAGTATAGACGTAACGCTTGATGAAACACAGAAATACAAAATAACTAAACAATCTTTAAGATGTGCGTACTTCATTCGTACCAATTCATATAGACAACCTTCACGTATTATGCATTTGACACAAATGTGCATTGTCCATTTCCAATCCATTTTTATTGTGATGACTAATGACTAATGACCATACAATTAGATTTTTTGATATAATTGATATTGATCTTGGTAAAATTAATTATAAATGTGATAATTTGCAAACAAACAAAATGATGCGAAGGATGAAAGATTTTTAAAGGTTTTTCTTCAGATGAAGAAAGCGATTGCGATCTCAAAATCTTAAAAAAAGCGATGCATTTGCTTTAAAAAAATCAAGGAAAAGTAGTCTAGATTTACTTAAATTTTCACAGCATGTTGTCCAAATTCCATCGCAGAAATTGTGTTATCGGTGGAGCAAATAATAAGAAGGAGACACAGTCCCTCTTATCCTTTATGGGGTAAGAAATCGATGGTTTTAAGCCATAAAATAATATGCAAGGTTGAAATACTAACTCTACTCATCCCATTTGAAAAAGCTTGCAACTAAAACCAATCTAACAACCCAATAAAATATTCATATTGTAGTACTAATTAACAACGGGTGATTAGAAGAGAGAATATGATGAAGAGGCTATGTCAAGTTGAGATTGCTTTGGGCCAAAGCGCAAAGGCTATGTACTATGTACAGTGATGTCGACTGATTACAATTGGATTCATGTTCTGGTCCGTGTAAATGTTCCATTATCATCCAAACAATCAAGTTCAAAACAATTTAGGAGAAATTATGCAAGACAAAAAGAGCAAGCCAAGGAAGCAATGTTGAAGCAACCAGATCCAGTTCATTTTTTCCAGCAAGTCAACCCTTTTTGCTCCAAATTTTATCCCATCTTCCACCCTGTTTGTGGTAGCTCTTAAACGAAATATCCTCATGAAATCATAAGATTGCATTTTTCCTACAGAAGTTTATTCGCAAAAAAGTAGTAGCCAATATTCGGGTGCTCCTCTTGTTAGTAAATAGCTACTGAAGTGAAATGCATGATCGCAATGTGGTATAAAAAACGTACAATTTGATAAAAATGGCAGAAATTACATTCTAATACCATCTCTACCTGCAACCCAAAATTATCAACATTTTGCGAAGCAATCAAAATGTAATCAGGAAAGAAACAAGAGGTTTGATACAAACCCAGTTGGAATAATTTTTAGAACAGAGCTTGAATTCATTATAAAACTTTCCATGATTTTATGCACACAATATGCAAAACGAAAAGGCTCCTGAAAATTGAGTCCAGATGTGCAAATCAAGAAGAATCTCGTCTCCTCAATAATGGATAAATGTAGCAATGATCCAGCAAAATATTTTCATTCAGTATTTGCTGCACATGACTCCTTTTGATTGTAATAATCCAGGTTTTAGTCTCAAGAAAAATAAAAAATTTGCACAAGCCCGCCTCACTAGTTTTTGCCCATTATGATGTAATAAACTCCGACCGTTTAAAGTTAATAACTTTGATATGACGGAGATGATCGTGACATTGACGATATGTACAAAGTAAAGCACTTTTTATTTCAAGTTCATTTTCCTTAATTGCTTTTAGCTTCCATGCTTCATCTCAGACTTGAATCCGAAATATACAAGTTTTTGCGCGTATGCATCGGATTCGGGTGTTTTGTGATATAGCATGTAAACGATAAGTTCATCAATGTTGAAAACAACCAATTTCAATATTTTGCAAAGACACAGGAGCCAAATCATTATAGAATTTTAAGAGCAAGATTGTAATTTGCAAAACTATAAAAACTCTAGAAATACTCCGTCGAACACGCCATTTTATGAACCTACCTCTGTAATGATGTAGCATTGAAATATTTGAAAAACATTTTACAGAAAGAAAGAGAGGACTATATTAACTGTCAGTGTCATTTTTTGCTGGAAGGGAAGAAGATATTAACATCAACATCTTTACTTTTTATTGATTTCACTGGATATACATTAATAAATACTTTTGACACAAAAGATGGAGAATTGATTGAACTCAAGAACATACAAAACTGCAATATAATTAAATGGCTTTATTGTTTTTATGGAAAATCCTCCTCAGTGTTTGACGTCATACGAGCAAGGTTTCTAAAAGGCAATGCGGCTTTGTCAAGTGAAGAATTACAAGCAGTAAAATTTCAAAATATTTAGCAAAAGCACTTAAAATTTTATTTACGTGCCTGTTTTGGTCATAAATTTCATATCAGTATTATCTGAGATGCTACCCATGTGTGAAATACGCAGTACCTAGTGAGCTAAACGCTTCAGAAATAAAAACCCTAAAACGCTACAACACCTACAATTTGCTGTACCTTTGCAATTATCATAATGTTCTCAAATATGGAATATCTTTAAACTAAATAAAATGAAAATTAAGTCTGGAAACATGAATAATCCGGCCCAATTGTCTACAAAAGCGTGATAATAATAATAATTTAACTTAAAAGTTTCCAAACCTTAAAATAAGCAAAACAGTTTCATGGAATCTGTCATGCATAAAAAATTAAGAATGTGAATTATTGTGGAAAGTAGTGTAGAATTGGGGAATACTGGAAGCAAAAAACTAACTCATTTTACTTTTTCGGATTTGCTTAATGTGTATCTAATAATAGCAGATTTTCTCATTGCATGGATTATGATCAAACTAACAACCTTTCGTGGATCTTAACTCTGAGCACGTCATAAAAATATAATAATGCTTTGAGCTATTATCATAATTTCTCATGTGTGATGAGGGCAGGTATATGATTTCTTAAACACTTTTTTATCCTTCCCAAAATTTTACTAGAAATGGGCCGAAGAAAGGGGCTGTTTTCCAATGTCAATTTGGTGGCGTCATTCCCTTAAGCAGACTGTGTGATGGTAGGATTTTATATATTTTTATTCAATTCTTTTTAAGAATAAATTATATACTAATTAAGTAAATTTTATTTAAATTTAAAGGTGCAATTAACTGTCTTGATGGAAGTGATGAATCGGAAATATGTGAAAATAATAGGTATGTATAATAACCATTTCTTAATGCATTTCTACTTTCATCCATTGAAGTTTTAGAAATGAAAAATGAAAAGGTAAAAATATGATTTTGTAACAAAATCACATTTTGCATATTTGAGCTTTGCTCACGATTTGTCAAGCGTGGTACAATTTGGAAAGCTTTTCTTGGATGGTTTTCAAATATTATGATTTAGAAGGATAAAAAACTCCGCGTCATGCCATATTGTGCGCAGTTAGAAAATTGATATAAATTACTGATTACGAGAGCAATTAAATGGTTTTTAAGGATTTCGGCACGTGTAGATTTTCCAAATAAAAAATTAATTGAACATGTCTAATGATGATGACTTGCTTTAATCAATCCAAGCTCGGTACCAAAAGATTAATTCGTACCTATTCACTTAAATAATAATATCCTTTCATGGAACTTGGGTACCTTTTAGTTTACATGATTCATGAGCTATAACATGTAACACATTACATTTACTACTTTTTGTTCCATTCTTAGCTGCCTTCCTGGACAATTCAGATGTGCATATGGAGCGTGTATTGCAGATTGGCAGATGTGCAACGGGCGGAAAAATTGCCCCGATGGTATCGCAACATTTTCCTTTTCCAGAACAATATACATACTTCGGGAGTATCCGATCCATCATAACATAATTCATAATTTTACTTACAGGCTCCGATGAATCAGCCGACGTTTGCCAAGATATTAAGTGCAAAGATAACGAGTTTCGTTGCCGTTACGGAGCCTGCATAAGCAAAAACCAAATCTGTGATGTTAAGAAGCACTGCGCGGATGGATCGGACGAATCCGAATTTCTCTGTTTAATTACTCGTGCAAAAATGCTTTCCGAGTGGGAGAAAGAGGCACAAGATGAGACAAATGTGCCTCCAAAAGACAAGAAGAAAAAGACCCAACAGGCGACTTCAAAATCTCCTAATAGCGTGCTTCCATCATCGGAATTTGATCGTTTGCCTGTAACATCAGCGTCATCATCAAGTACTTCAGACTCTTTCACAAATCCGCCTACCTCAACGATATCGTCGATTAAGCAATCAATAACGGGACAAAACATAGCCGGTAATGACAATGACCCGTCCATCTATCATCCTAGAACAAATCAACAGTCACCTTTACAGTCTTCTAGTAGTTCAGAAGATCAGAGTAAGGTTAACAGCAACAAAAAATCTGAGGCGCCTCTGGCTTCATCTAATGAAGAAAACAATTCAAAGAAAGCGGATAAAACCAGTTTGCAAAATAGCACCAGCTATCCACTAAATAGTACAGTAAGGCCAACTTCTAAAACTTTGGAGTCAGAGATTTTGGATGTAACCACACGCTCTCCTACAACTTCATCCACTGCTCAACCAAGCGTTACTTGCGTACTACCGGAAATCCCAGAAAATGCAGATGCTGTGGTTTCTCATTGCATGTAATGCTAATTATAACCTCTTGTTTACTATCATTTAATTTAGAAATTAGCTGTCACTTGTGCCAGCAAACTTATCATTTTTACGCTTGAGTGAAATGTTTCGTAAATTGGCAGGGTTGATGGAAGACCATGCGGTGAAGAAATGCAGGCGGTTTCAGTCGGGACACAAATTCATTATGAGTGTGAGGCAGGCTACTCTTTGTATGGAGCACCAATTATATCATGTCAAGATGATGGAAAATGGTCTCTAACACCGCCCATCTGTGAAGTCAGTAAGTACAGTCATGTTTGTTTAAAATATTTAGGATTGTCTGGAAAATTTCCAATGGAAATCTCAAGTCTGACACTGCCCCATTTTCTAAAAATATGCTGTGGTGCTCCTAAATACACAATTTAATTTTTGTTTTCAGTGCTGGACGTGAGATTCGGATTGGGCAGTGTTATTCCTAAAGATTTCCGACCAAGGTGTCCTTCTATAACGCCAACAAAAGGGTCCTCAGTGGAATGCATAGATCCTTCAAATCTGGCAGTAAAATCTTGCTCTGATCTACAAAAGCCAGGAGTGGAAGCTCGATTGAGTTGTAAAGCGTATTATAGACCAGCAGGAGATTTACCTATTCAGTACGAGAAATGCGG
>JAHZMU010001347.1:0-10313 GCA_027743725.1 Rambutsinella grinnellia | reverse complement strand
TGTTTATTTCTTGCCCGTTGGCAACGGGCCGTTGCTCTTTGGTCGGATGATTATCTAAAAGTTAATTGTTTCTATTACAGGCTTCAAAGAAAGTGCTGGATGAAATGGGTGAGAAAATGGATCTCTGTTTCGGTAAAGAACGGGACAGGAACTGGGACTACTAGGATGGAAGCGAACTTGAAAGATTGTTTCTTAAAATTGCTTAATTTACTTTCAAATTGCTTAATTTACTTTCAAATTGTATTGTTCAAAAGCTTTGAATTTTATGTATGCACTACTTATTTAAAACTAAAATGTTAGAAATGTTAAGAGTTCAATACATGTTAATTATAAAAATGTTTAATCCCACAATCACAACAATCTACTAATAAATTCATTACAATAATTATTATTCATATTATTCACAACCAGCCTAAAGAGATATTTAAACTTTATTTTAGGATATTTAAAAAAAAATATTTTAAATACTTTTAGCCTATAAATTAATTTCTGATAATTCTGCTCATATGATAGTTTTGCTTAAATCACAAAACATGAAATCAAAAATTTCATGCAGCTTCCTTGGCCAATTGACTAGTGAGAGGCTCTCACGTGCGTGCTTTTTGCTTTTGAAAAAGCAAACAAAACAGCCGGTACAAGACAAGCTGTTTTACACTTTTGAGTCGAGTCGAGCAAATTTATTATTTTCAATTAACATTTAGTTTCCAATTAAATTTCAAAATGGAGAACTGTCAATTGATCCTGAACAGTAACAGTTTGTGTGTGATTTGCTTGAGTGAGGTGAAAGTGAAAGCGAGCAAAAGTGACCTTTTCCCTCTACATCATTTGACCTCCAAACTCAACTCCAATTTGGGAAGTGTTTTTAAAAATGTAATTTGTCCTTGGGCGCCCAATGCTGTTCTGGATAGGCTGGAAGTCTTGGCTGATGTCTGTAAAGGATGTGTTGACCTTTGTGATGAACTCTTGTACAAATTTCAAGATGATGTCGGAAGGGAGAATTGTATCAAGTTAATCCTTGAAAAGATGAAAAAAGTTGGATTGAAAGATAAGTACAAGAACTGCGAGAGCCCCTTTGCAGTATTCTATTCGGGGATTGTGGATCAACTGCGGAAGGAGATAATGAAGAGACGTGAGAATCGAAAATTTGAATTTCTTGGAATAATTTTTAGTCAATTTCTTGATCTAAAAACCTTTTTTATTTTTCTATTCCAGTTCGCTTAAAGCCCGAGTTAGGAGAAAAGTCAAACAAGTCGGCAACCGGAACTCGAGCTGGGCTACGCAAAATTCCAAATCTTCTCAACATTCCAGACCTTCCGATTAGTCAGATCTGTTCCTACTTGTCATTGAAAGACTTGAAGACTTGCTCAACCGTCAGTAAAGGTCTTCGGCGACTGGTGTTTCCGCTGGTTATCAAATCATCATTCTTCAGATTACAAGACCAAGCCAAGATACCTGCGATGATTGATTTCATCAAAGACATATCCAAGAACCTAAAGAAGAACGTTAATCTCTCCATGTGCTCTGAACTGTTTGAGGTCTTTTCGGATAACTCTGATGACTCTTCCGACGACTCTGAATCACTTGATGACTACCACGAACCTTCGACGGAGGACATCCGTTACACTTTACTCCATTTGTTTCGGGAGTGTGGGTCCAACATCAATTCTTTAAAACTAACTTACGATATCGTTGATTCGGGCCATGAGGTTGTGTGCGGCTTACGAGATGAAAATTGCCTTCCGGTTTTGGGAGTCGGGAATGAACTATTTCCGAATTTGAAGAGGCTCGAAATTACGTACTTCATGGAACTGGAGAGTTTGGAACACCAAACTCGTCAAGGCGTAATTCATGCTCTCTTAGCATTTGTTAATGCACTTCTACTCAATTGCCCGACGTTGAAGGAGCTGAAGGTAGAGGATCAGAATAATGAACTGTTGGCCCCTTCTCTATTCAAACTTATTGGAGAATCGGAATTACGTATAGATACTTTGGTGATCGAAGAAACTCATGTTGAAGATGATGACTTGAAGAAGCTTCAATCGCTTAAGTTGAAAAAGTTGGTTGTTCTCGGATTTTTGTTCTTGGAAAACTCGCAGAGCCTGACAGACTTTTTGGAGAGTCAAAGTGCTACTCTAAGATATCTACATTTGGAGAATCCTTTTAATGCCTTTTTGAGGGATTTTTGTCTGCCGCATTTCACATTTCCACGGATGGAATTACTTGAAACATTCAAGATAGTGGACACATATAAGCTGCCGGTATGGGAAGCGGATGACGATGACGTAGAAGAAGAACTGACGCCAATATCTTATCAGACTCAACTGCCAAACCTGAAGAAACTGGAACTGCAACGTGTTGAGGAAGATCATCTTATAACTTTCTTCCCATCTGATGCCAACCCAAAAACCAGTAGTGTCAATGAATTGAGAGTTTTATTGGGAAGGCTTGAGAAGCCCATTTTCATGGGTGCATTTGATGGCTTGACAAAATTGGAGATTCCTGTGGCTTCATACTTATACGATTTATGGAAGGATCTGACTACTTTGGAGGAGTTAACCCTGTACCCGAAATCTCGGCAGGAGAGTGGCAGAGAAAAAGACAAAATTACATGGATCGATCAAATAATTACGGGGCTGGACATACGTTGCACAGATTGTTCGTGGGAAAGGGATGTGCGACATTATTTTGATTTTTTTTGATTTTTTTTTGATTTTATTTTATTCGCGCTCTTTAAGGCACTAGGCCCATGGAGCTCTAACGTATTAATTCAATTACATAAATTTGCATATAACACGAGTCTTGATTTTTTTTTAAAATTATTTTGCTATTTAAAAGGCAGCTAAATGATTTACTACAATTTATACATTTTTAAGAAGTTCTCTGTTTGACATAAAATGGATTACTATATAAAAAAAACTTTTGATGAATTTGCAAAGAAAAAGAATTTGTAACATGGTCGATTGATTAGAATTTAAAATATTATAACATGCTTTTTATGTGAAAGGATATAAGATATTTTTCTTCTTGACAGTAGAATTTTTACAACTTCTCAGCTTGATGAAATTATACGCTGCGGTCATCATCTATTCCTCTTCGTTCGTCATTATTTCATTTAAGAGGCATTCTTCCAAAGCTATCTCCCAACAGAAACAACGCTCATCTTCTTTGTATCCCAATCGTTGTCTTAAGCCCTTCTTGAACTCCATTAACTCCATCACAATCTCTGGAAAAATTACGGCATTTATTCCTTCTAGCTTTAATCGGTTCTTATTTAAGTCCGTAAATCCCTCAGCTTTAAAACAAATGCAGTTTTCCTTGCGAAATAGTTTTATGTAGCCAGCTTTTCTGAACCTGTCCATCTTCGCCAGAGCTTTTTTAACAGTAACCACATTTTCTGAATATTGCTGCGTTAATTTTTTTGCTTCTTGCTTTACTAAGCTTTCTAGCAGCTCCGACCGTTTATCACGCTCGCATATAGGTACTTGAATTGGAATCTCATTTTTTGTCTCGTCATTACTATGAACCACTTTGACACGAATTCGCACATTTTTATCTGGATAAGTTACAATCTGCTCTTCGGCATGTTCGCACGGTTCTTTAGGTACGTTTGGGGGCGTTTTAACAACGCCTACCGTCAGAGCACTATTCTCCTTAACTTGACCTTGCACATCAATTGATAATTTTGATTTCTTACTTCCCGTTAAAATATTTCTGCGTAGCAAGCGGTCCTTAAACGACAAATTATCACAAATGGAAACTTTAAGCTTGTATGGCTTCAGCTTATGACAGTTCTTAAATATATTTCTCTTTTCTTGCAACGAGGCTAACTGCACATAGCAAACGGATCTCGGCTGATTGCTTTTGCGAATAATTTTGACATAAATTACATTCACATTTTGATCAATTTTTTGGAGAAAGTTTGAAACAATGTTCTTGGCTTGATCATTCCTAAAGTCCAAACCGTAAATAATTATGCTACTGTCACTATTTGCACCCTCACTATTGCTAAAATGACCTTTGATGCTCGTAAGATCATCTTCCAAAAACTTTACCCCCGTTTTAAACAATTCAATTGACTTTTCCAAACTTTTTAAAATAGGATTTTTGCTTATTTCTGTTTCACAATTATTTGCAATGCTTTGCACGCTTTGACAAATCTCTGCCAGTAGTGTTGTAGCAGAGCTAATATTATTTTCCAGCTTCACTATATCTGCTACAGGCAGATCCATTTTGACAGCAGAGTGACGAGTTTGATCAGAGAGGTCTGATAGCTACCACATCTAGATCAAGACTGGATGTGCGACATTATGAGGAGATATATGAGAGGGAACCAAAGAAGTCATTAGCTCTGCTTACACGTGAGTAAAATAATTAAAAATTTACTCCATTTCTCTCAATTTACCTAGGTAGTTCTACAATTTTTTAATTTGGTTTTAGGATTGCGATTACTCCGCATACGTCATCGAGTCTTGTATTCATCTGGCCCGAGACTACTCCTCAGCGATATCTGTTGCAAGTTGGTATTGATGAAGATGGAGAGTTTGAAATGCATTGATTTCTGTGGGATTCACCCCTCCTGTGTTGGCGTAAGCTTTTTAGTTAAAAGATGCTTTTCTTTTATATAAAACGGCCGGATGATTAAAATGTTATTATTTTTATACAGGCTTCAATGAAAGTTCTGGATGAAATGGGGAAGAGAATGGATCTCTGTTTTGGTGAAGCAATTAGGGAACGTAAATGGAACTACTATTAGGATTTAATGGAATTTTGATAACTTTATCTCTTCTACAAATTTTTTATATTAAATTCAAATTATAGTGTTTAAGAGTTTTCAGTTTGGTCATGTACAAAATTTATTTCACAAAACTAAAATAATAAGTTTACGAAGAAAAGAAAAGATGGTAAATGTTAAGTATTAAATATTTAGTAGACAGATCCTCGCCCATGTTCCCTCCACACTCACCCCATCCAGCACAGCACTTATAACGTCCTTGACAATCCCCATCAGATCTGCAGGAATCAGAGCACTGATAACACTGAATGTTCTTATAGCTGCATAAGGACTCGGCCAGGGACAACGCCCTGATTTTGTGGCTTCCCCCACGCGTTTCCACGAGTCTTGTAAATAAAGTAACGTTTTATGCGAGATCCATCACTGTTCAGTATGCTTAGTGTTGTTAATCACAATTTGTGAAATTAAAAAATTACAATAAATAAACACATTTAATTTAAATTGCATTTTTGCTTTTTTGGTAGTAAAATTATTTTAACTAATTCGATGATTAACTACGTTCTGCATTAAATGAAAGAAATAAAACTGAATGTAAACGGCCAAGAAAAAAATCCATGCAGCTTCATTGTGCACCATCGCCTTTGTTTAGCCTCAGTCTCGTGTGAGCTCACGTGTGTTTTGGAAAAGTCCAGGAAAGGCTATAAAGAAGATCAGCAGCACACGATTTTTTTAGCTTAAACTTTTCAATCCTATTATTTTTTAAAATTAATATTTAACAAAATTATTCTAATTAAAGTTCAAGATGGAGAACTGCCAGTTGATCCTCAACAGTAACAGTTTGTGTGTGATTTGCTTGTGTGAGGTGAAAGTTAAGGCGAGCAAAGCTGATCTCTTCCCTCTGCATCATTTGACCTCCAAAATCAACTCCAATTTGGGAAGTGTTTTTAAAGATGTGATGTGACTGTTCCTTGGGCCCCTCATGCAGTTCTGGACAAGTTGGAAATCTTGGCGGATGTCTGTGGAGGATGTGCTGACCTTTGTGACGACCTCTTGTACAAGTTCCAAGATGATGTCGGAAGGGAGAATTGCATCAAGTTAATCCTTGACACTTGACAAGATGAAGAAAGTTGGACTGAAAGATAAGTACAAGAACTGTGACAGCGCCTTTGCGGTATTCTATTCACGAATTGTGGATCGACTGCGGAAGGAGATAATGAAGAAACGTGAGACTCGAAAATTTAAATTTATTGGAATAATTTTTAGCTAATTTCTTATTCTAAAATAGTTTACTTTTCTATTTCAGTTCGTTTAAAGCCTGAGTTAGGAGAAAAGTCAAACGAGTCAGTAACCAGAACTCGAGCTGGGCTACGCGAAATTCCAAACCTTCTCAACATTCCAGACCTTCCCATTAGCCAGATATGTTCCTATTTGTCGTTGAAAGACATGAAGACCTGCTCAACCGTTAGTAAAGGCCTGCGTCGCTTGGTGTTTCCGTCAGTTATCAAATCATCATTTATAAACTTTAAAGACCAAGCCAAGATACCTGCGATGATTGAGTTCATCAAGTCAATATCCAACAACTTTAAGAAGAACGTTAATCTATCCATATACTCTGACCGGTTTGATGTCTTTCCGGATAACTCTGATTGACTCTTCCGATGACTCTGAATCACTCGGTGACTATCGCGAGCCTTCGAAGGAGGACATCCGTTCCACTTTACTGCAATTATTTCGAGAGTGCGGCTCCAACATCAATTCATTAAAACTTACTTATGATATCGTTGACTCCTGCCATGAGATTGAGTGCGGCTTACGAGATGAAAATTGTCTTCCGGTTTTGGGAATCGGACATGAATTATTGCCGAATTTGAAAAAGCTCGAAATTAGAAATTTCATGGAACTCGAGAGTTTGGATGGCAAAATTCGTCAAGACGTAATTAATGCGATATTAGCATTTGTTAAAGCACTTCTATTTAATTCCCCGACGTTGAGGGAATTGAAGCTAGGACATTTCAATGATGGGATTGCAGCACCTCCATTTTTCAAATTTATCGGAGAGTTGGAACTGCGTATCGATACGCTGGATATCAATCAAACTAATATTGAAGATGATGACTTGAAGAATCTTCAATCTCTTAAATTGAAAAGGTTGATTATTCTCGGATTCTTTTTCTTGGAGGACTCGCAGAGCCTGACAGACTTTTTGGAGAGTCAAAGCGCTACTCTTGAATGCTTACATTTGGAGAATCCTTATAACTGCTTCTTGAGAGATCACTGCTTACCCCATTTCACATTTCCACGGATGGAAGTACTTGCAGCATGTAAGCTGTTGGACACAGACAAACCTTATTGGGATATGGAAGACGACGATGACGAGGATGACGTAGAAGAACTGACGCCAATATCTTATCAAACTCAACTGCCAAACCTGAAGAAACTGGAGCTGACGCATGTTAAAGAAGATCATTTCCTAACTTTCTTCCCATCTAATGCTAGCCCAACAACCAGCGTCAAGGAATTAAGAATCTTACTGCCAATTCTTGAGAAGACTATCTTCGTTAGGTCAACGGTTATATTTGAGTCCCTCTCAAAGTTGGAGGTTCCAGTGGCCAAATACTTAAACGATTTCTGGAAGGATCTGACTACCTTGGAAGAGTTAACGCTGTACCCGAAATCCTCTCACGGAACAGAAGAATCTGAGGAAAAAATTACATGGATCGACGAAATAATTACGGGGTTGTCCATATCCTGCCCAGATCTTCCGTGGGTTAGAGATATTCAAAGCTATGAGGAGGAATATGAGGAGATGGAGACGAAGCAGTCATTGGCTTTACTTACGCGTGAGTAAAACGATTAGAAATTTAACTGTTCGTCCTATTATGTTTTTACATTTCTAAGTTTGCTTTTAGGATTGAGGTTACTCCGCATACGTCGTCGAGGAATTAACTATGGCCAGAGACTACGGCTAAGCGATATCTGTTGCATGGTGGTATTGATCAAGATGGAAAGTTTGAAATGCATTGATTTCTGTGGGGCTCGCCCAGCATCTGTTGGCGTAAGTTTTTTTTTGTTGCTGCTGATGCTCATTGTTCTTAAATTTCAAACTTTGGTCGGATGATTAAAAAATAATTATTTTTATTCCAGGCTTCAATGAAAGTTTTGGATGAAATGGGGAAAAAAATGAATCTCTGCTTTGGCGAAGAACGTCAAGAACGGAGCTGGTACGACTAGGATGAAGGAACTTGGAATATCTACTATTTACAAATTAATTGAATTAATTTAATTCAAATTATAGTGTTTACCTTTTAAGTTTAGCAAGATACAAGTACTAAATGTATTTATCAAAACTAAAATAAGAGCGTATGAAAAGGAGATAATATGTTAACTTTTAGGATATTTAGTAAACAGGATCCGCGCACATGTTTCCTCCACAATCACCCCATCCAGCACAGCACTTATAACGTCCTTGACAATCCTCGTCAGATCTACAGGAATCGGAGCACTGATAACACTGAATGTTCTTAGCTGCATAAGGACTCGGCGGTGGGCAACGTCCCACTTTTGTGGCTTCTATAAGTTTAAATATAATATTTAGTAGATTGTAAATGGATAAGTACTCTTAAAATGTTTTGTGACATACTAATTGTTGCTCCACAAGTATCCACGGGTCTAGAAAATTGACGCTTTGTGCGGGATGCACTGTTCATTATGATGAGAGTTGCGAAAATTAACAAAGTTAGCTTAAAACACGTTTTTAAATCCATTTTGTTTGTTTGTAGTAAGAAAATATTTTCCTTCTGATTAAATAAGCCAGCGTCTCTATCCTCCTCAAAAACTAAATTAGATGTAAATTAAATGCGGATGCTTTGGCAAAATAAAGGTTAATTTAACGAGATGGATTACGGAAACTGTTTTGGGAAGATCATTTTTAATCATAGTGACCTTGCTGAGTGTTCACATGGGCATGACTTTGATGCTTCATCTTCATAATAGCAGCATAATTTTGTTCCGCACGCATGACCCCAAACGGTTATGGAATTGTTTGTGAGAATTCACTGTGGGCTTCATCTCATTTTGGTTAAAGTTAATAACAGTCAGCTCTCTACCAAGTGAATCACTTGAAGTAATTTTGTCCATCCTAATCCAATGTAGATTATCTGTAAATGATTAGCATTGTGCAGCTGATGAAACATTAGCTTTCATTTCATGCATGGAATGCTTAATTGTTTCTCTCACCCGTTGAATTAAAATGAGAGTGACAGACGAGATTGATTGCGTAAAAAGGGGAGCCCACACCAACTGATGTCCCCCATACTCAAGTCATTATTGATTTTAGCAAGATTGAACGCTAACGCTATGATTATTATTGATACATCTTCGTGAACTTGCCATTTGACAGCTTTATCTTGTCGCGTGCCATTCCTGTCATTTAATTAGGTTTCTTCTGCGCTTACAATTGTCACTCTTGCACGAAGTTAACAAGTGGCAATTTAAATCCCTCTTATAAGCTTAGGTCATCCAAACGACTAATCAATTATTCATAATGTTTAGTAAGCTATTGCAGTGGGACCTGGACGAATGGGTTAAATATTTGTGATTTTTAAAAAGCTTAACAATTTAAATGTCACTTTTAGCCGTTCAAGACAAAGGATATCCTCCTTCTGGAGGTACAGCCTGGTTCTTGTGGAGACTGAATTTAACATGGCGTCCAATCTTAGGGATTACCCTCCCATTTATACTCCTCCCTATCGTATTCATAGAAGATGATGAAATGATTGACGACCGACCATCAACGGTAAAGCCTTAGAGTTATAATTCCTAAATTCAAAAGATAATTTAAAAATTTCTACAGAAATTCAAAGCAGCTTACGGGATCATCATTGTCGCTATATTTTGGATGTTTGAAGTGATACCTTTAGCAGTTACTTCCTTACTCCCAATCGTTCTTTTCCCCTTCTTAGGAGTCATGGGAACGGGCTTGATCTCACCAGCTTATTTTAAAGCGACAAATGTCATGTTTTTTGGTGGGCTTGTGTTGGCGCTTGCAGTCGAGTATTGTAATTTGCACACGAGAATAGCCCTAAAAGTTATGACTTTGGTGGGGTCCGCTCCGATAAGGTAAATTATAATTTTAATTGATTAAAAGCAGTTTGCTTATAAGATAAATTGCTCTGCAGACTTCTTTTCGGGGTAATGGCAACATCCATGTTTCTTTCCATGTGGATGTCAATTTCGTTTTTTTTGCAATTAAAATATTTTCTGTAAAATTATATTCTACAATTTTTATAGTCCATATTCTTCCATAGATACAGCTTGTTGCGCTATGCTGTTACCAATGCTGATTGCTGTACTTGATGTACTATCTGCGGTATTATGCGAAATTCTTTAATCAAAATTGATCCAATATAATTGTTAAATTTATGCAATTAGGGACAAAATGAAGAAAGCAATTCTGACACTTCCTCTGCAGCAGAAGACCATTCGCTAAAAATGGTAACGGTTAACGACTCGGAATCCCATTTAGTTTATGGATTGGAAGACAAGCGTCTAAAAGAGGTGGAATGAAGCTATTTCATTTTAA
>JAHZMU010001346.1:0-12086 GCA_027743725.1 Rambutsinella grinnellia | reverse complement strand
AAATACTGCATAAAAATCCTTTTCATATGCCAAGCGAGCAAATGAACAAAGCGGTTTCATGCATTAAGCAAAGGAGACCTTTCTACTATTTTTTTCTTTTTCTTTGCTTTTCTAGACAAGCAGCTGATGTTCTGCTCCCAAACATTTCATTTTCATAAAATTGCAAAGTACTTATTTAAATAAATTAAATTAGTAAATTAAATTTTCAAAATGGACAAAGTAAAAGTGGAAATAGACGAGGACAATTTGAGTTATGATAACTCTTGTTTTATTTGCCTTCAGGCAGTTCCCTTAAATGTTAGCAGTTATGTGCAAATGAATTCAACCAATTTATTTTTTAATTATTTGAAAATAAAGAGTGAAACAGACACGTTTGTTTGTACAAAATGTGCGAAAAGTTTAGCAAAGTTTGTGAAGCTTTTGGATATTTTGGAGAAGACAAGACTGAAAATAGATCACCTTTTGGATTCTGTCAAAAGTGCAATTTCGAACTCAAACAACGTTAAACCATTAGATTATGGACTGGCTTCAACTCGGGAAACGGTTGTGCAAAAATGTAAGAAAATGAAAACAATTTAGTTATCAAAACTAGGATTTTATTACTGAATTATCTTAATTTCAATTCCAGGTTTAGACAAACTGCGGTCCAACCCCCAAGTCATTATGGAAAGGATTGACAATTCCGAAGGTCTGAAGGATGAGGGCAGTCAAGATCCAACTCCTGATGTTGATGATGATTGGTTGCCAAATTGGGATTCTGGATTAATTACTGGTGATCTTGAAGATAACGAGGGTTCTCCTGTCACTCCAGAGGCAAACTTGGAAGACGGCCCTCCAAAGAAGAAGAGGAGGCGTTCTACTCAAAGGAATCCAAAGTGCCCAAAGTGTTCCAAGACATTTAGCAGCATGTCTGAATTGAGACGCCATGAAAAGTCTATCCATCTCCTTCTGAAGCCATTCAAGTGCACAAAATGTCCAAAGACATTTGCTAGCAGTTGGCATTTAAAACAGCATGACCAAATTTTTCACCTTCAGCTAAAGCAATTTAAGTGTTCAACGTGTCAAAAGTCATTTAGCCAAAAGGTCAGCTTGCGAACTCACATTAATACCGTCCACCTCAACATCAGACCTCACATGTGCGAAATGTGTGGGAAGTCTTTTCCAAGAGAACAAGATCTCAGAATTCACCGAAGCAGGCCTCATGATTCAAAACCAAATTCCAGAGCTTCCAAAGACCTTGGCGGAAAAGGCCGTCCTTGTGACCTTGTTACGAAACCCTTTACGTGTTCAACATGTCAAAAGTCATTTACCCAAAAGGCCACGTTGCAACATCACATTAACACCGTCCACCTCAACATCAGGCCCCACATGTGCGACATGTGTGGCAAATCTTTTTACACTGAAAAAGAACTTAAACGTCACCGAGCCGTGCCTCATGATCCAAAACCACAAAATCCAAATGCCAAAGCGTTTCCATGTGAAATTTGTGAAAAGACGTTTGACACAAAAGGCTCGTGGAGTAGGCATGTTAAGGCCCATTCGGGAAAGGTGTTTCCATGTCCGATTTGCTCCAAAAAATTTGCACAACGTTCCAATATGACTCTGCATGTTGCAAGGGTTCATGAAAACAAAAGAAGCCAATGCCAAGCGCCGGGTTGCAACAAGAGTTATTTAAGCTCTTACCTTGTTACTCATTACAGATTGGAACATCCAGATTTCACCGTTCCAGAAAAGCCTAAAATAGTTACACAGATTTCCAGTGAGTTCACATTGAAGATTGAGAATGAAAAAAGGCTTGTTGAATGTAATCTTTGTGGAGACCAATTAAAAGATGCGAGATTACTTAAAGAACATCAAGGAAGGGTTCATGGAATTAATAAGTTCCTCTGTGCAGAATGCGGGTTCTCAACGCCTTATAAGCATGGTCTCCGCAAACATGTGGAACGGAAGCATTCAATGAACCACTCTGGTGAAAATGTTAATTTTAATTAATAGTATTTTGCCACTTGAATATACTTGTTTGTATTCAATTGTCAGACTAATTTAAGTGTGGTAGTGATAAATATACTAATAATTAAATATTGTAAGAGCTTAAAACGAAGAAACAGTCAATGGAATTAAAAATAAACAATTAAATTTGAATTTGGCCTATGCTTTTATTTTTTGTATAATGAATTGGTGCATGCCAAACTTAATTGCGAGAATAAGACTAGTCTTTCTTAGTGACACAAACCCATTCATATTTGACTACATGGAAAAAATACTGAACATATTCAGTTCATTTTATAATTATCAGCAGACAAGTTTACATTGTAGAAGCAAAACTTTTTGAATTTCTAGTTCTTTTATTATTTCCAATTTGATTCTTTTAAATTAACTAGTTTCCTTTAATTATAATGGCTTAGGTTTCGTCAATTTTTACGGCGTTTCCCACTCTATTCCAACACTGTTCATTCACAGCTACATAAGTATCATTACGACATTCATTATGAACATTTTATCTCTGATGATCATCTCTTTAACAAATTTCATGAAGTATTCCATCTCCTCAGCATATACTACGCTGCAATACATGAATCATTTTACTGATGACTTGGTCAATGCCCTTATCCTCTTAAGTATTATATTAGCTAAATTATTTTATCCTAGTGCGAAGGAATAAAATTATCTAATTTCCGGTTAAAAATTATTGGAGCAAGCTGGGACATGTCTCTAAATTTTATTAGAACAGAAATGCTGTTTATTGTTAAAGTAGAATTAAAATTGGAAGGTTTAGTAAAAGGTAAAAAGGTAAAATTGATTTCGAAAAACTTGAAAACATCGATTGCAAATTGCAATTACCGTGCATTTAATGTGTTTATGTAGAAATTCAATCCAGGTCATTTTACAAAAAGAATAAAGAGAAAAGCAGTTAGAAAATCCATTTGTCTTTTTAAATTGTTTTCTATTCAACTTATCATTCGGTAAAAAATTTATTTTTATATTGCTTTTCCATTCTTTAATTATCTCGTGACCTTCTTCAACGCTTGGCTCGCCTACAAAGTAGACGCCACCCTTCCCTGCTTAGCAAGGTTGCTTAGCAAGCCTGGATGCTTTTATGTTGTAAGTTTCAGAATGAAAATAATTCTTTTAGTGGATGAAATCTCTCCCACAGTCTCGCCTTTGATTATTCTTTTAATTAAGAATATTCCTCGTTTAATCTCTACTGGCTATGTGCCCGCTTACTACTTTACTCTTACAGGCGACATTCTAACCCTGCAGATTCTCCCATTTTCCAAGGAAACTCGACGATTCTGGCTCTCTTTTATTTTCATTATTGGTTTTGCAGGAGTAGGTTCATGTATTTATTTAATGACTTGTAAATTATTCAGTATTAAGCTAAACGCGCCTGTTCCTTACTGGATGTTGCCAATCATAATCTCATTTATGGTTGCTGGATTGACAATGATCACTTTCATTGGATTGATAGCAAAAAATCCGAGATTCGCAAAAGATTTGGAGTATCATTTGAAACTTGAGATGTCATGTAAGGTATAAAACACATTACCACAATGGATAATACGCTTAACTCTTTCTTTTTTGTAGGCATTTCATCAGTTCTCCAAGATAGGAAGGCTTCAGCAAATAACAAAATTGACTTTCTCGGAATCTTTTTGTTCGGCTTAACCCTTTGGCTTAAGCTAATATATCCACCTATAATTTTTCTAAGCGTGTTGAGAAATTTGGACCCGTTCTATAACATTTTTGAGGAATTCCTGCCCCATCGAGGTATTGGAATGACAATACTTGTGCTACTAATTCGCACATATTTTGGATGGATATGCTTGACAGAATTTGCTAGATTCTCAACCCATCTTGCCATCTACCTACTTGTTCGCTTCTTTGCCATTTTCCAAGTGGCAAAACTTTTTAGCCAAATGAAGGTAGAAGGAGTTTGCATCAAAAATTATATCCAGTTTAGAATCTTAACTAATTACTCAGAACCTGTTATATCCAAAATGATTTTAGTCCTCGTTGCAATCATGTATTGTGGAGCAATTGGATGCATTTGGTCCTTTGTGAAGTGTCGAGACTATTTCCCGTTTTTGGCAAACCTCTGTTTTTTAGTCGTAAGCATACAGTTGACTGTGTATCCTATTTGGCTTTTCCCAAAACTTGGAAGTGTTACGCAGGCAACGAAGCATCTAATTGGAACGAAGAAGATGCATTATTTTTGTAAATATTCGAAGAATAGTCGACATAATTATGCCAAGTGGAGAGCCCAGATGCAAGTGCAGTTCAAATGTGGGACTTATTTTGCATTTCAGAGAGATACAATGATGCAATACATGAATCATTTTACTATCAACTTGGTAAATGCTCTTATTTTAGTTAACCCTTAAATATCACCGCCGATTATTTTAGTGCAAAACAATAACTTGCTTACAATTATAGGGGAAAAGTTGTCGAAATAAATGAAAACATAAATTTAAGTCAAAATTGAAAGGTGGAGAAAATTTTTAAAAAAATATATAAAACAACTGTAATAGTTGCCGCTGAGATTTTATGTGCAATTACCAATGTCCTTCATTATTGTTATGACAAACATAAAGGTGGAATCAACAAAACTTATTTCCCAGAAGCTATTTGCAACTTTAAAAATCGATTGCAGTTCCCATATAATTATTGTGTTTATGTGACAATTAATATATGTAATTTCACAAAAAAAAGAGAAAAACAGCTTTAATTTGTATTTTTGAATTGTTTTTCTCTTTAAGTTGTCATTATGCTAAAAACATAAACTTATATTTTGGTCCAACCTTTTATAATCTCGTGGTAATCTTTATCGTGTGGCTCCTATTTATTCTAAGATTGGACGCCTTTAAGTAGCTTGTGACAAGATGCTTGTCTGGTAAGTCCAGACTAAAATTCTACGAAAGAAAAAATGCAAATAATTCTAGTTGAGGAAATCTCTCCAACAGTCTCCCCTTTGATTATTCTTTTAATTAAGAGCATCCCTCGTTTAGTTTTTACTGGATATACACCTGCTTATTACTTTAATTTTAGAGATAATATCCTGACCCTGCAGATTCTACCATTCTCCAAGAAAACACTGTCATTTTGGTTTTCTTACATTTTAATAATCGGGTTTGCGGGAGTAGGCTCATGCATTTATTTAATGACTTGCAAATTGTTCAATATTGAGCTAATAGCTCCTGTTCCTAACTGGATGTTGCCACTCATAATCGCATGTATGGTTGCTGGATTTACAATGATCACCTTCATTGGATTGATGGCAAGCCATCCGGGATTCGCGAGAGATTTGGAATATCATTTAAAACTTGAGATGTCATGTAAGTTGAAAAACAAAATATTATAATTGGCAATAAGGCTAACCTTGTTTTTATAGACATTTCATCAATTCCCCGCGAAAGGATGTCTTCACCTGATTATAAAATTGACTTTCTTGGAATTCTCTTATTCGGTCTAACCGTTTGGCTTTCGCTGTTATCGCCACTTGCAGCCATTCTTAGCGTATTGACAAATTTCGATCCATTTTACTACGTCTTTGAGGAGTTTCTGCCTAACCTAAATAATAGGGAAATTGCACTAGCAATACTTGTGCTCATAATCCGCATTAACTTTGGATGGATATGTATGACAGAATTTGCTAGATTTTCATTCCATCTTGCAATCTACTTACTTGTTCGCTTTTTTACCATTTTTCAACTCGCAAGACTTTTTAGTCTTATGAAGAATGATACAATTTGTATTAGAAATTATATCCAGTTTAGACTCTTGACTAATTGCTCAGAATCGGTTATATCCAAATTGCTTTTATTTCTCGTTGGAATCATGTATTGTGGAGCAATTGGATGCACTTGGACTGTTGTGAAATGCCGAAATTATTTCCCATTTTTGGCAAACCTCTGTTTTCTAGGTGTGGCCATTCAGTTGACTTTATATCCTGTTTGGCTTTTCCCAAAACTAGGAAATGTAAGGGAAACAACGATAGAGTTCATTAGGAACAAGAAGTCCGACTATTGTTGTAAATATTCGAAAAATAGTCGACACAATTATGCCAAGTGGAGAGCACAGATACAGGTGCAGTTTAAATGTGGGGTTTATTTTTTGTTTCAAAGAGATACAATGATGGAATACATGAATCATTTTACAGGGAACTTGGTCAATGCTTTAATTCTAGTTAACTTTTAAGTGGCTCATATTTATTTCTTCTCTTCGCTTAAACATCGATTGCAAATGCTGATCATTAACTGTTTAAATAAAAATCAATCTATGTTATTTATCTTTAAAATAAATAGAAACTCTATTATAAAATCCATTTGCTTTTTAAATTGTTTTTATTTTCAAAGTAATTCGTTGTTAAAATGATTTCTTTAATTTATTAGCTCTCGTTTTCTACCAAATTTCTTCGATCACTCCCTACTTTGCCTTACCTAAGTAAGCTTTGAGGCTTTTATAAAGCTCATCATGAAAATAGGTCTACTAGTAGAGCAATTCTCTCCCACAGTCTCCCCGTTGATTATTCTTTTAATCAAGAATATCCCTCGCTGAATTTCTTCAGGTTATACGCCTGTCTATTACTTTACCTTTTCAGATGGAATTCTAGCTCTCCGAATTCGCCCCTTTTCGCTTAAAACACTACCATTTTGGCTCTCATACATTTTTATTATCGGCTTTGCTGGAGTCGGCTCATGCATTTATTTGATTACTTGCAAAATATTTAATTTAAAGCTTAACGTGCCAGTTCCTAACTGGATGTTGCCATTAATAATCTTATCGATAATTTCCGGATTGACGATGATCACTTTTACTGGATTGGTGGCAAGCCGTCCATCATTCGCGAGGGATTTGGGGAGCCATCTAAAACTGGAGATGTCTTGTAAGACGGAAAAAATGGGGTAATTGTGGATATGTTTAATATTATTATTATTTAATAGGCATAGAAGCAGTCAGGAAGACGTCATGTAACAAAATTGACCTTCTTGGAATCATCTTATTTTGTTTAACCATTTGGCTTTCGGTGATACATTTACCTGCAGCTCTTTTTGTCGCGTTTCTAAATTTGGATCCATTTTACAACATCCTTCAGGAATTCCTGCTCCACTCAAATGAAGGGTATGGAACAACGACAATTTTAGTCGTACTAATCCGCTTATTTCTGTTAATAATATGTGTAACAGAATTTTGCAGATTTTCAATCCATATTGCCATCTACCTACTTGTTCGCTTTTTTGCCATATTTCAAATCACAAAACTCTTTACTTTAATTAAGGTTGAGCAAATTTGTGTTAGAAATTATATTCAGTTTAGACTCTTGACTAATTATGCAGAGTCGGTAATGTCCAGGATAATTTTAGTACTTTTTGCAATCATGTATTGCGCAGCAATTGGATGCATTTGGTCTTTTGTGCAATGTCGAAATTATTTTCCGTTTTTAGTAAACCTAATTTTCGTAGTTGTAGGCAGTCAGTTGACTATTTATCCTGTTTGGCTTTTTCCTAAATTGGGAAGTGTTAAGGAAGAGACGATGGAGCTTATTAAGAAGAAAAAGGTCGATTATGTTTGTAAATTATCGAAAAATAGTCGACACAATTATGCCAAGTGGAGAGCCCAAATGCATGTCCAATTCAAGTGCGGATCTTACTTTGCATTTAGTAGAGATACAATGATGGAATACATGAATCATTTTACGAACAATTTGGTCAATGCTCTTATTCTGGTTAATCCTTGATACATTTTGTCCCAATAAGTTCCAATAATGTTTAGCTCCAGAACAACTTGGCCACTCTTTTTACTAAGCCCCTTTCCGGAGCAGCGCCCCAACGCTGGTTGAAAGTGGGGGATCGAACTATTCATGGCCCAAATGAGTAGATGGAAAAATGTTCTTAATATTATATATTTGTGGGAGAAATGAAAAAATTTATCTTATTAAATAATGAAAAGAATATCAGTTTAATTTCTCCTTTAAATTGTTTCCACAAATTTTAGTTGAAGTCATTCACGTCATTTTTGGCAGCTTCGTTCACTGAATAGTTTGACTTTAGTGACCTCCAAGGCATTGCCTGCTAAGCATGAAAAGAATTCTACTTGTAAACCAAATCTCCCCAACAGTTTCCCTTTTGATTATCCTTTTAATCAAGATCATCCCTCGCTTAATTTATACCGGGTATGCCCCTGCCTACTACTTCTCTGTTAGAGAAAACATTCTAACCCTTCAGATTCACCCATTCAAGAAAACTCTACTATTTTGGCTCTCATACATTTTTATTATTGTTTTTGGAACAGTGGGCGCATGCACTTATTTGTTTATTTGCAAAATATTCAATATCAAGCTATCCGCACCCCTGCCTAATTGGAATTTATTAGTCCTAATCTCATTTATGATTGCTGGATTGTCAATGATCACCTTCATTGGATTGTTAGCAAGCCATCCCGGATTCGCTAAAGATTTGAGGTATTATCTAAAGTTGGAAATGTCATGTAAGGCAGATAAGAAAATATAATATTTATATTACATATAACATTGTTTTTTTAAGGCAAATCATCAGTTCCCCCTGAAAGGAAATATAATAAAAACGTCGACCTTCTTGTAATCTTCTTATTCGGCTTTGGCATTTGGCAGTTATTATTTCGATTTGTAGCTCTTCCTTGCGTATATAGTAATTTGGATCCACTCTAGTATATTTTTGAGGATTTTGTGCCTCCCTTACACGTTAACAGGCTTTCAATACCTGTCATCCTAATCCGCACATGTCTGCAATGGATAATTATATCAGAATTTGCTAGATTTGCAATCCATCTTTCTATTTGTTCGCTATTTTGCTACTTTTAAATGCGCAAAACTCTTTAGTCTTATAAAGAATGAGGAAAAATGTGTTAGAAATTATATTCAGTTTAGAATCTTGATTAATTAAATTAAATTTACTCTGAATTGTTTATATCCGGACTGATTTTATTGCTAGTCGGAATCTTGTATTCTGTAACAATTGGATGCATTTGGTTTTTTTGTGAAATGTCAAAATTATTTACCGTTTTTAGCATACCTTTGTCTTTTTATTGGGATTCAGTTAATTATATATCCTGTTTGGCTTATGCCAAAACTGGGAAGTGATAAGGATACAACACTTCATTAGAAAAAAGAAGGGCGACTATTTTTGTAAATGCTCGAGAAATAGTCGACACAATTATGCCAAGTGGAAAGCTCAGATGCATGTACAGTTTAGATGCGGGGCATATTTTACATTTGATAGAAGCACAATGATGCAATACATGGATCATTTTACCGGGAACTTGATTAAATCTTGTTAATTTATAAATGTCACAAATAAAATCAGTATATTTCATCAAACACGAAAACAAATCTTTTACTTTGACTTTTCCTAAAATCGCCTACAAACCAGGCCCATATTTCTACCTAAGACCATCTCAGCCAAAAAACACATAATAGTTGCCAAGCAACAGATCAAGTAATAATACAAAATTTCTCCATAAACATCCCTGCTTATAAGGGTAAAACTTTCTCTTAAAACTTCTGCTCTCGCTCCGCAATCACCTCCGCAATATACATTTTTAATCCACATTTTATTGATCAAGTCTTTACCAACGTTAACCTCTTCTCCCTTAACCATTAATTGCAACTCATATTGGGCTTGAGCCATGTTACTCAAATACTCAAACTTGCTCACTCTATCCGCTATCCCTCCTTCGATCAATTGAGCCAATCCCTTTTCATACAAACGAAGAAAAAAATTATCAGTCAAAACAAAATATAAATTTCTATTAAGCGCAGGCACATCCACAATCTCACTCGTCCAAAATGACTTGGCTACACTCTTCAAAAAGTCTCTTGTTGGAGTAACGCCCCATACGCTGGTCAAAAATGGAGAACGATTTCGCCAATTTTCTCTTCCCTTCCCTTTCAATCCGAACACTTCCTTTGACTATGTCTATTACAAAGTCTTTTGCATCAATTCCCTCAGCAATTGTTAGCCTCTCTTTGATCAACTGCCCCAAATATTTCCATTTATGAAAGAAAGGCTCACTCTCGTTTTGCCTTAGAATGTCCGACTGAACTAAGGAAATTAAGCAGCTGCCAATTCCACCCCCTTCTAGTTCACAATGATCCCTATTTAGTATCAAAAGATTTGATTTTAAAAGCCCATCTAATGTTTTCGGAAATGAGGGATCAGCTACTTTTGAAATTGTACTGAAGAGTTGCCCTTTATACAAATTTGAGAGGAGAAGGGCCAAAATACCCCATCCAAACCAGGAAAAAGCTATGACAACTTTTGGTTTAATTTTAAACAAGAAATTTTGTGGTTGTTCCAAGGTCAATAGGATAAGAGCTATCCATATTTTTACTAAATTAAAATTATTCGAAGAGAAGTCTTGAAATAAACAAGTGATGAGTCCACTCATGATTGCTAGTAAAATCCAAACGGGATATTGAAAAGGTGCGATGATTCCAGTAATCTGCATATCAACATCTAAACTTTTTGGGTCGGTGTAGACAATCATGAATGAGAATCTAGCGTTGCGTACTCCATACTTGAGGAACCTTACGGAAAGGATTGAATTAACTTGGATTGATTGGACAGTTGCGAACCTCTCAATTCCTTCTGATGTGTGATAATTGTAGTTTTCCTCGGTGAAGAAATAGCTAAAGTTTAATTTTTCGCTGAGAAAAAGACGGGTGCAGAAGAAGGGAACAATTCTAACTGCTCCACGGCCTTTATATAATGGACAGGTTCCTTCGAAGATGAATTGAGATGAATTAAACGTGCCTGAAGTGAATGCGATGGGAAATTCATGGAGGTTTTTGTATGATTTGGACCAAATTTGTCTTATACTTGGTAAGGTAATAGTTTTGATTAGAATTAAATGGTCTGGTTTACAAGGGATACAAATCAAGTGAAGAAAGTTGGGTGAAAGCAAGAGCAGAACGGAGCTAGCTGATTTTAAAAAGGCTAAAGAAAAAAAGTTGAAGTGAGGCGAGAAAGAAGGAGATATAAAAATGATCAATTGAGGACGAATGGTTTGAATGTCATGAAGCTTTTGAAGGGAAGAAATTGGCTGTAAATTATAAAAGTGGATAATACAGGGAGAAAGTTTAGTAGAGAAAGTGTTTGGTGAAAGTGGATAAGTTGAAATTTGGAAAGTTAAGAAGAGTAAAGATGATTGGTGGATAAACTCGCCAGGGTCTTCATCTTTTATTAACGGGGGCAAGGTGAAATTTGACAAGATTTTTAAATAAGTAAATGTACATTGGGATAGTGGAAGAACTATTTTGGGTACTTGAAAAGTACAAATTTTTGGCAAAAGGAAAAGAAATACGAGATACTGAATGGCTTTCATTCTATTTTTGAAATAAGATAATTATTTCTAAATTCCACGTTTGCCAATTTGTGGCAGTTAATGTGCTACTTATACAAGCCACTTTAGATGGTTTTGATAACACTGTTGATATAAGAACATAAAGTGAATAGTTGATAGTTAACAGCATATTAAAAATATTTGCCTAATACTAAACCATCTGCCATTATTATTTGGATAATGGGTAATTGTTGTTGAAAATACGAGCCATTTAACGTCATCGCTACCGCAATTCTGTTGCTTTTAAAGAGCTATTCTCCTATTATCGTTTTAGATCATAAATTGTTGGCAAAATGCGTAACCTTGAAACCAATTAACTTTGTCTTGATCTTCCGTGTCATATTATCCGATTCATGACTTTACTAATAGTAAATAGCCATTTCTGCACTTGCTAAATTAGATATTTTTTCATAAATTTGGTGGTTGTATTTGAGCAAAGAGAACTCTAGTGGAGTTCTCTTTGATTTGAGAATGCCTAAGTATTTAATATGTTTTATCCAATTCTCAATCATATTCAAAGTAACACTGTCTTTGTCCGCTGGCTACAACAAGGCTTGTGTTATAAAGCCAAGCGATAACTGTGACGATGAAAAAGGATTCAAGTGTGCTAAATCTGGCGTGTGCAAATGCCAAAACGAAAACGAAATGAAGTACAATGTTGATCGCGACTATTGCGAAGTTTTCGTCGGTGGAAATTGCGAAGGTTCTAG
>JAHZMU010001345.1:0-14138 GCA_027743725.1 Rambutsinella grinnellia | reverse complement strand
GTGAAAGTAATAATATGGCTTGTTAAAAATTTATTTTAAATTTATCAAATTACAAAATTTCACAACTAGTATTTTCTAATCTGGAACGTACTAGAAAAATAAGTGAAATAAGGCTAGTTACTTTCACTGAATTAAGCAGTGACATCATTTAAGTTGAAATGGGAAAGCACTTTGTAATGATAAAGCACTCGTAGCATTAAATCTGAAATCATTTGATATCGTAATCTGAGACATTTCAAATCATTTCTATTAAACTCTGTTATTTGATAAGCTGATTACTTCCCTCGTGAATAATATTTCATTTGAAATCAATTTCCTCATCTCCCTCCAGGCTTAAAGCTTCGAAGGTTGTTACATCCCAATTATTCTGGGTCGATGTGAGTTTATCTTGCTAAAAGTTTTCTATTTTATATTTTATTCCAATGTTCTTGGACTGCTCTACGCTCTGGGCTTACTCTCCACATCCCCTTTTCGTCGGCTTTTTCCCATCTCTAACTGGAAACTCCACGGGCGGGTGAACAATTGGCCTAAAATTGTGAAACAAATGATGTGATACTCCTCCTGGTCATGGGACAATAGGACAAGCTTTATGTAATGGATGCAGGGAAGAAACTCATCGTGCCAAAATGTTCTCGGCTCATGACATCATTCCTGTATCCAAGTATGCGAAGGAAGCACCAAAACGGGTAAGCTCACATGCACATACTTTATGTAAATCGCTTTTCATCTTGTTACAATTTTATATGCTTTCCCTACGCCAATCAAATTAGGCTTATGATTCCGTTTGTCAGTCTCATTCCTCTCGCTTGCTCGCTCTACTGCTTCCAGCTCTTTTTTCTCTCTAAAATGATTGCCATTACAACTTCCATGTTGGATATTATTTGCGTGCATAAGCAGAAAAAGGCGGAACTGAATGGAAAAGTGGGAAATCAGCGGAATCCCTCATTTTAGCCTGCTTTCTCCAGTCAGCATTCCATCAGCATATTCAATATGAAAAGTAGTTAACTTCAGTGAAAAAGCAAATTAATTTTCATTATTACTCTTGAAACATTAAATTATTTACAAGTAGATTACATTACTGCCGTTGTTGTATTTGATTATCTTAAATTGGAGTTATGATGAGTGTCCTCGTTGGCAAAATGAAACGATCACAAATTAACCCAAAAGCGGCATAAATTGTGTGAAGTGTCATTAGAAATTGTCGTGATTGCGTGTTCGCAATCCCCTCGGGTTATTATTCATAAAAGGGGTATTAGATGCCATAACGGAGAACACAACAATCTTACCACACACCAAGAGAAAATATGAGAACTCTTGGTTAAAAAGGAGTATTGAGATTTCCATTTTCTTCCATATTTACTCCGGACAAACTGAGGATCTAAAAATAAAACTAGATTGCGTGTTCACAGCACGAAAAAGGGTGCACGGTCTGTATTAAAATTAAACAAGAGAGTCTCTCCAGTCTGACGATGAGTTTAAAGGAGAAGTGACAGACACTTTAGGAGCGTGATACTTAACCGTTTCCCTTGAGGATGTAAATCTCAATAGCTCTCATCAGTTCATCTATTGTACCCACTGCTTTCACTCTAAAGCAAGGGAAAAAGTGAGGAGAAAGCTTCGTCACATACTCTCCAAGCACTCATCCGAAGGATTAAGAAATATTGTGTGATGTTGTGTTTTTTCAGGGTTCCTTATTTCATGAACCACTTTTACCACTTATATTTTCGATGGACTCTCCAAGGAACAAGAGCTTCAAATAAAGCGAGACTCGAAGAAAAAGGGAATGAAATGTGTTGGTAAAATGTCTACCGTCAGTCGACAAAACTGCTTAGGAATTCTTGATGAGAATGAGAACAAGTGAGAAAACAAGGACAGAACTGAACAATTGTCCTTTTATATTATTCCTGAACATTTTTCTTTTTTTTCACTCCTTCCTTTTGTTGAGAGAGAAGTCTTTGAATTGTTATATCTCCGCTTTTCACTTTCACTCACCTTTTCGCAGTTGCCTCTGGTATAGAAGGACTCTTTTATTAAAGCAGTAAAAACAGTTACAAAGAGAAATAAAATGTTTATCAGATGTTAGACGTTGTGCGCGTACCTTGTTCACAGTATTCAATAAAAACTTTCGATAATACAGTCAAAACTGTTCAATATTGTTTCTCACTAGAGAACTTCAATCACACTTTGTTCTCAAAACTGAAAAACAGAATACTTGTAGAGATTCTCTCCTGTCTCCTAGCAAGGTTTGTTTGATGTGGTTGACATTTCTAATATCATGTTTAAAGCATGCTTCTAAGCTTAGCGTTTGTTATTACCCTCGAACTATAATCTTCTCTCTTTATATTTATCAACAAGTTCTCGTTCAAAGGGAAGTTGCTTAAATTATAAATCGAGTTGGGACACCTAACTCACGTAATATGTCAATGTGAATTGGAAAGTCTGACATTAAGCTAATAATAAGTGTGGAAAGTTTTTCTTCAAAATTTGTACCATTTTATTTCCCAGAAATTTAACTAAAGGTGTAAATCCCGTTTCCATTGAGAGATTGGCTACTTTCATAGCCTGATATGGCGATGTTCCGGCTTGGTTTCCACACTAATTTTTGCTTTTTCATATAAGGAATGAAATGAGAGTTGGCTTAAAAAATTCAAATGTGTGGAAACCAAGCCGGAAGTGCCCCCAATCCGGGCCCAAAAATTGCACTTTTTTGCATAAAAAAGGGTTATTTGTTGCGTAACCCAAGCGTCAAAAGCTGCAACGTTGGTGCAGCAAGCATTTTTATGAGTTCATGACCCAAGCAGACTGCGTGTCTGCTTGGTTAGCGGCAATCCGTTTGTCACTTTTGACAGTATTTTTTATCAGTTGATAAATTATTTAATTAATAATTAAAATTAATTGTGAATTAAGTGGAGGTGAAGAAGTGAAGTGAAATGGTGAAGGAAAGGCGAGAAAAGCAGGGGAGAGGGATGAGAACTAACCCGTTGCAGGTAAGATTTTTGCCCTAATTAATTAGGATTTAATTAATTTATTATTTTTGTTAATTAAAAAATGAATATCAAACTATGTCTTATTTACAGTCTAAGCAAGCTTCAGAGAGAATTTCCATTCCCAAGAAGTTTCATCCATTTATTTGTGGAGCTTTCAATGAGAAGGTCAACAAGCTGAGTTCGGAATACAAGGTTCGAATCCAAATCCCTCCGTGGACTGTTAACAGTGATGAGATTAACATTGTTGGTGAGAAGGAAGGTGTTGGACGTGTTTTTCAGGCGCTTCAAAATGATCATGAAATTGTGGTAAGTAGATAAGTCTGATTTATTTTAGACTTTGGAACATTCCAATTTAAATGCATATTAAAATTTTGATTCCTTTTTACAGAAACGCTATGTAACTGAGACCGTCGAAGTGAGTAAGTCTCAACATAAGTACATCATTGGAAAGGGCCGTTCCACCATAAATGAGATCCTTCGCGACACCGGAGTTTTTGTGGAAGTGCCTTCGAGTGACTCTCCAAGCATGAGTATTACCCTTCGGGGACCTGGAGAAGCCATCGAATCAGGTGAGTTATTTTATTTTATACTCCATTATTATTTAGTATTAAATATTTTAATTAAATCATTTTTATTTCAGCCTTAGCTCTTGTCATGGATAAGGCTTACGGTGGGGAAGGGTCAGAGGGAAATAGCTTTGGTGCGGAACCAGCTGCTATTCTGGAACAAGTTGAAAAGCTCAAGGGGGAGAAGGAGAGGGACTTGATAATTGAACATCGCTTTCACGGAAATCTTAGTCTTATCTACAAGGAGCTGCTGGAGAAGTCATATCAAATCAAAGTCCCCATTTTCAGCCAGTGCTACGACTACGTTGTTGGAGCATGTTATTCTAATATGAGAGCAATTGGGGAAGAAACTGACACAAGATATGACCTTCTTCCTTTGGATGAATCTATAGGCAAGAAAAATGTGGAAGTTTTTGTTTTTACCGGAAGGAAAACCAATTGTGAGAAGGCTCGTGATATGCTTTTGAGCATTCAAAATAGTGCAGTAAGTAAAATACAAGCTTATGTTTTGTTCTAAAGTATCAAGTGTAACTTTAAAATACTAATCTGAAATTATTTTTAACCTTTAGGCCAACATTGTCGAAACTGATGTGATGATTCCCAGCAAATTCCACAATTTCTTGATTCGTTCGGGCGGACGTTTTGTTCAATCTCTCTCTGAAGAGTGCGGCGGTGTCCAGATTAAGTTTCCTGACTCGAAATCCAAATCAGATCGAGTAACGATTACTGGACCCAAGGAAGACGTTGAGAAAGCTAAAGGCCAACTTCTTGAACTCAGCCGTGATCGGGAGACCAACAGCTACACTGAAACTATTGAAGCCAAGGCCCAACATCATAAGTTCTTGATTGGCAAGAATGGCAGTAATATCAAAAAGGTTGGTTAATTTTTTAAAATGGGTATTAAAGATAATATTATGATAAAGCAATAACTAACTATGTACATGTTTTAAAATATAGATCCGTGAATCCACTGGTGCACGAATCATCTTCCCAAGTACTGATGATCTACATCCGGAGACAATTACCATCATGGGTAAAAAGGAAAATGTTATGGGAGCCAAGAAACTGCTTCAGGACATGCTTAAGGACTTGGACAAGGTGGTCGAAACCGAGATGGATATTGAGCCACAATACCATCGTCACAAGCAGATTCAGATTGACCATAATGTTGACATCAAATTCCCCGAACGTGTTGATGAAAATGTAAGTTACGATTATGATTTAATTTAATTCTTGGTAGGAGTTAATTAATAATAACTCCGTGCTAAAATGCTAATTTAATTTCTAGAATATTCCGGAAGAAAATGTGGATGGTATTAGACCCTGCGACATCATTCGCGTGTCTGGACGCGATAAGAATTGCAAAGCCGGCAAAGCCGCGCTTTTAGATCAAGTGCCTGTGACCATCGAAGTAGACATCCCATTCAAAATGCATCGTTTTGTAATTGGACAAAGTGGCAAGGATGTGAGAGCTTTGATGAAGATTCATGATGTCCATATAACTGTTCCTCCCTCTGAGCAGCAATCCGATACAATTAAGGTAAATAACATATCTATTCGTTTAACATTAGAGCTATTTTAGTGCATCGTGAGTCTTGTTTAATAATTAAATATTCCTTTCTGTTTAGATAACTGGCTCACCCCGAAATGCGGACTCTGCTAAGAAGGCATTGCTCAACTTGAAAGAAGACTTAGAGACTAAGGAACGAGACAGGGAAGCCAAATCCTTTGAAGTTCGCGTACAAGTTAATCCAAAGTTCCACACAAAGATTATTGGTAAAACTCTCTAATTTTTTACGGGATTAGATTCATTCGCATTCATATTTCGAATAACTTAATGTATTTATCTTTGATTACTTTAGGCAAAAATGGTGCTGTTATTGGGAAGATCCGCGAAACATTTGATGTTAACGTTCAGCTTCCCAAACAAAATGACAATTTATCTGAAACTTCTGATGAGATTGTCATCATCGGTTATGAAGATCAGGCTTTGAAAGCTAAGGAGGAGATTTTGGCCATTGTTAATAATTTGGTAAGACATGTCACACTCATACTCAATATCACTCTTAATTTTTTTGACGATTAACGGTTACTTGAAGGGCACCGCGTTATTAGAATTTGATCTTTCTTTTGTGACTTCCGTTTTCGCAGTGGTATGCTGCATACTTGCTTTTAGAATTGGAATCTCTGCAAGCAATCGAGACAATTTCTCCTGAGACTTGACTATTTCCTCGTTAAACTTGGTCACATTCTAAGAAGGCATTTGATTAGTTTCAAACGTAGGGGAATACTAGTTAGTTCATTACCGCTTCCATCCTATTAGTTTTCTCTGTAATTGGTCCAATTTCCACTTCAAACGTGGTACTCAGTGCCTTCTTCTTTAAAAGTCTTTAACGTCTGCTTCATTTCAATTGTTTCTGAAAAGGTAACAATTTTAGTAAAGACAAGATAATTAAAATATTTATTTTTGGTACACTTTGACAGTGGCTCTTAATCTGCTTTCTTCGCTTTCACTTTCTCTTGCATGTCTTGCGCTTTCTCTGTCATTTCGTAAATGTAGCGCATTCTCCCTTCGTCATCTTGCTTTTCCATTTGCTCACTTAACTTCTCATGCTTTTCATAAACGTAGGAGAATCCCACGAGACCAAATTGTTCTTCAAGTTCTTTCAAAAATTACAGTTATAATTCAATTGTACAATTTGGAATAAAAATACTAGTTTTGCCTACAAGTCTTTCAACGGAATCATTAAATTCTTCTTCAGCCAAACGCTTTGTATTTGCCATCACACTTATCTCAGATTGAAGCTGGGTAAGTTGTTCTCGCAGAGCCTTGTACTTTGCAGCTTTAACCCTAATAGTTTTCACGTACTCTTTAAAGTCGCGTGTCGTTAGACATGGGATTCCTTCAGGAAATAGTTCCTTTCTCCTTTCTCGCCTCTCTCTTGGGGCATTCTGATGTTCTAACATGTCCTTTCTCATTTCTTTCAATTCGTCGAAGAGCTGCAGCTTCTTCTTCTTATTCTTATTAGCCTTCTACCTCGCAAATGTTAGACTCGCGTCATTCTCCTGAGATTGAATGGTGTCTTCAAGTCGTTGAATTTCTTTGCGAGTTTCATGGACACGCAATCTTGTCGGTTCCAAATCAGTAGGAAATTCGGGATCTAGTGAAAGCGCAGTCTGCATAGCTAATATTTTCCTCTCTGCCTCTCAACATCTTAAGGGCTCTTGAATTTCATGCAATTTATTTCACAAAATGAACGATTTCTTGTCACCAGTCCTAGGAATTCCTAGTCTATTAGCATGGCATTTCCACGAATCCAATTATAAACAAGCTTTGAATTTTGATTTGTGACTTTGACATAGTATTAAAAATAGTATTTAAAATTCGCAAAAAGTTGATCAAAACAACCGTAACTTATTTGCACACGAGGAATGAAATAATAAGGTAGTTGCAATGAAGTATTTTAAGTCGAAGAGATATTTACGTAAATATCTTAAATCGTAAAGACTTACTCAGACTTGCCTTTCATGTTAGCTGCGGTTTGGATAGGTTCTGTTTAAAATCATAATGTCAGTTTTATAAGTTTACGATAATACATATTTTAACTTTTAGATAATTCCATCACGTCCAAAAGTCACAAAGTGTGGACTCTGCCGCTTCGACTTTTCGAAGTGTAAGAAAGGGACCCGGCGAATTCGATGGGCTGGAGAGGACGCGTTTTGGGGCCGATTTGTCCAGTTTATGGCTGAACATCAGCCTGGGTTCAACCCAAGAATTGATTTTGCTCTTTGTGGCAATTGTCAGTCAAAAATTAATAAGCCAAATGCTCACTACGACCCATCTTGGAATACCGTAATTTAAACTCACATAAATTTTGATAATCACAATTTTGGTATATTTATTTTTGAATATTTCTCTGATTTAGTTTCCTGTCCAAAGCAGTGCTGATGACCAGCCAGTGGTTGACTCTGACCTAGCTTTAGATGAGTCAAACCGGGAAGATTCGTCGCTTGATGAGTCCCTGCCTGAGTCTCAGCCCGACATGCCGGCTCAACAGGACGAGCCACTGACTACTCCTGGCTTGCCTAGCTCAAGTCCTGTAAGTATAATTTGTAATGAAGTTGTTGATTGGACTTGAACTCACTTTGTCAGCTTTCTTGTAGAGATTTGTTAAATGGAACTTGAACTCGTATAGTTCAACTTGTCTAGCCTTTTTCACTTGAAATTTGTTAAATGGAACTTTAGCTCGAATGGTTTAACTTGTCTAGCCTTTTTCACTTGAGATTTGTTAAATGGAACTTGAACTCGTATGGTTGAACTTGTCTAGCCTTTTACACTTGAGATTTGTTAAATGGAACTTGAACTTGTATGGTTGAACTTGTCTAGTCTTTTTTACTTGAGATTTGTTAAATGGAACTTGAACTTGTATGGTTGAACTTGTCTAGCTTTTGTCACTTGAGATTTGTTAAATGGAACTTGAACTCGTATGGTTGAACTTGTCTAGTCTTTTTCACTTGAGATTTTGTTAAATGGAACTTGAACTTGTATGGTTGAACTTGTCTAGCTTTTGTCACTTGAGATTTGTTAAATGGAACTTGAACTCGTATGGTTAAACTTGTCTAGTCTTTTTCACTTGAGATTTGTTAAATGGAACTTGAGCTCAAATGACTGAGCTTTATGGTATTACAATTCTAACTAAACCTTGCGTATTTTTCTCCTCAGCGTGGCAGTTTAACGGAGCTAATAAGCGCCCTCAGCCTTGAGGACTGTCGCCAAAAAAGCCAGTACCTTCTCAAACAGTCGACTGTACGAAGTGTGCCCCAACGCTCGGGACCTCATCTCACCTCAGGACCAGCTGCTGATAATAAACAGCCTGGACCATCATCAGGGCGACGAGGGAAGAGCTTTCCACCCCCCACATTTAAGCCGGCCGATTTTTCTGACTCTTCTGATGACGAGTCACCAGGTCTCTGCTGCGCGAGAACTCGAGCTGAAGAAGTGCAGAACCGATTGCTAATGGAGGATCATCTTGACAGAGTCCATCAACGAATGAAACTGCTGGAAGACCGTGTGATGTATCTCGAATATCTGCTGCGTGTTCCATCGAGAGCCCCTGCTACTCGCCCGAGGCAGTTTGATGATGTCGAAGATAGGGCTGATGTTTTGGATTCGCGGTTGGATATGATCCAGAGAGCTATGAGCGAAATCGACAACAGTTTGGAAATGTCGTCATTGGGCAGTGGCAGTGTCCAAATTCAAGCTGAGGCTCACTACTCCCAGCAGACAGGATCTGAAGGCCTTTCATCTCAGTCCATGGCCTCAGTAGTTTCCTCCCGTAGCCAAAGGCAGACTGAAGAGACACAGGTGGTCTGCATGATACTCCCAACCATTGGGTACACAGATTCCAAATGCAACATCTGCCCAGGAAAATCAAGGCGCGTTATTCCAGTGACCGCAATAGACGATCTTTGGTTGACAGAAGGAATCATGATGAACTTTGAGGCTCGTTCTTGCAAAGAACATCATCACAAGGGCAAGTTTACTCCGGAGGCAATACAGATAATTAAGAGCAAGGCTAAGCCATGGATGGTTCGACAAAAGCTGAAGCATCTACTAAAGTTTATCTCAAGGCTCAGCAATCTGATAATCTGCAAACCAGGAATCTTTGACTTCCACGAAAACCTCCCGGAGAAGACGTACCATATGCTGCTTGGCGTCAAATCAACCACCTTTAACGATATGTTTGACAGCATTAAAGATGAGCTGCGAGGATCAAAAAGATCAAAGCGGAACTCCATTGCCCTACTTTTAGCTAAGCTTAGGCTCAACCTTTCTCAGACTGTTTTAGCTCATCTCTTTGCAATTCCTAGCCAGTCGACGGTTAGCAGAATCCTGTCCCGAGTGACTACATTGTTGGCAAAGCACTTCACTCCCAAACATCTCGGCTTCCACCTTCAGACCAGAGAAACTGCCATGAGGCACAACACAAACATATGCACAACCATGTTTAATATGAGCGAAGGCAGAGTTCAGTTTATATTCGACGGAACCTACTTGTTTCTACAGCACTCCTCTAATCATCGGTTCCAGAAAATGACTTACTGCATGTACAAGCGCGAGAACTTAGTCAAGATTATGATGGTGTGTGGAGCAGATGGGTATATCTTTGAAGCGACAGGAAACTGGTATTCAGATCCTCATCACAACGATGGCTTAATCCTTAAAGCGATGCTTATAGATCCTGTTACATCTCGCTCCGGCTTTATCAACTTTGCCATATATAACGACCTTGCATTAACGGACCGTGGATTTCGAGATGCTCACGAAGAATTATTGAGATTGTTTTTACGGGTAGAGTGTCCAAGAAACCCAGAAGGGCCAAACATTCCACTCTCAGCAGAGGATGCCTTTTACACTAAAGCGGTGACGCTATGCAGATGGCCAGTTGAGAGCTCCAATGGATGGGTCAAAGGCAAATTCAAATTTTTCTCTGGGCAAATCGATTTGGATTACGTCCCTAAGCTAGCAGAGTGGTTCCGTTTGGCATGCGCCATTAAGAACATTGAGGCACCTCCGCTTGTTCAATATCCACACAGGGAAGCTGAAATCCTTAGGCAATTTAGAGAAAAGGAAGGCATGCCAAGCCGTTTAAAGCAGATGATAGATGAAGGAGGTTTTTTGCGTGGCCGAAATTGTTGGAAAATGGTTGCTGTTGACTCTCCTGAACTGACAAACGTGCCCGCATTTACTCAGGCCGAGTTAGAAGATATATTTTTAGGACCGTACCAACTCCGGCAAGGAAGATACTATGTCTCTGATTTTATAGATTATGCTTTTCTTGACTCTCACTCAAATTGCCTTCGAGTTAGAATGTACTCCGGACATAGAAGTGGAAAGGTGTACTCAGCATTTGTTGTCTTCGATAGATCAGCAATTGGAACCCGGCGCCTTGACCTGTACTACTGCAACTGTCCATCTGGGGAAAGGCAGTTTGGCAGTTGCAGTCATGTTGCAGCAGTGCTCTGGTATTTCTCTATCGGGAGATATAACCCCAGCTTGATTCCCCGAGAGATTTATGCTGACTCAGTGTTAAACGCTGCTGCAATCTTGAGCCGAAATCCCATTAATTTGGAGGATGAGCCGGTTGAGGAACAGCCGTTAGCCGACATCGACATCGAAGATCATGAATGGATGCTGGAGGATCCTGGAGCAGAGGATATTGACCATGCGCAGATGGATGTAGAGGTATTAGGAACTAACGAACAAAGTCAAAATGTCGATCCCATTCCTGGCCCAAGCTCCCGAATGACGTCAGCCGAAGATGAAAAAATGGAATCTATCTTTAAAAGAGTTGTTGCTCGATCAAGACATTACAGTGAGTAAGGTGTGGAGCTTGCATCAGCCCAAATGGGGGTCACCTTATGTGACTGGCATGGTTTTTCTCCCACTGGGTTTTCCATTGCCCCAAGCAAAACCCTTACTTACTAAAAATAGTTTCACAGTTTCAATAAATTCGAGAGCTAATACTCGATTCCATCATATGTTAAATAATGAGATTTATGTCTTCGTTTTTTTGTTGTAATGTTATTATCATTATACATCATCTTCGTTATGTTAAACCTTTCGACCCAAGTTCAATCATCATCCTAGCGAAATTCTCATGTTGACTTCAAGTTCATATCATTCCTCCACTTTGGGCCCAAGTCCTATCATCATTGTAGTCCAATTCTCATGTTGACTTCAAGTTCATATCACTTCTCTTCTTTGGACCCAAGTCCCATTATCATTCTAGCGATTTTCTCATGTTGACCTCGAGTTCATATCATTTCTCCACTTCGGACCTCAGTCCCATTATCATCCTAGACAAATTATCATGTTGACCTCGAGTTCCTATCATTTCTCCACTTCGGACCTCAGTCATATTATCATCCTAGACAAATTCTCATGTTGACCTCGAGTTCCTATCATTTCTCCACTTCGGACCTCAGTCCCTTCATCATCCTAGGCAAATTCTCATGTTGACCTCGAGTTCCTATCATTTCTCCACTTCGGACCTCAGTCCCATCATCATCTTAGACAAATTCTCATGTTGACCTCGAGTTCCTATCATTTCTCTACTTTAGAACTGGGCCCCATCATCATCCTAGCCAAATTATCATGTTGCCCTCGAGTTCCTATCATTTCTCTACTTTAGAACTGGGCCCCATCATTATCCTAGCCAAATTATCATGTTGCCCTCGAGTTCCTATCATTTCTCTACTTTAGAACTGAGTCCCATCATCATCCTAGCCAAATTATCATGTTGACCTCGACGTATTAATCAAATTGTATTAATACGATTTCTATTAGTAGTAAAATCCCGAGTTCAAGTCAGATTAATTCCATGTTTAATTTCATTAATTTTATCTAATTACATGTATCATCTCTTTTTAGATAATTGTATTCCCGAAACTAACCTCTGATGAAGAGATTTACATCAAATACCAGGCTAGAAAAGAAGACCAGTATCCAGAAAACCCTTATGTTAGATGCTGTGGACGACTGGAGAAATTTTATAATTGCGAAGTGGCTAGGCTGAAAGGAAAATATAAATCAATTTGGGCTAAAAAATTGTTGGCGCAATTTCCTCTCCCTGTTCAGAACGTACCGACCCAAAAAGTTTCAAGTGTGTATCGCAAGAATATCTTACCGTTTAAAAAAGTTGTATAATGATTATTTGTATGGAGATTAAATGCTATATAATTGTTACAGGCAAACATTCAAAGTGTGGCAAATGTGGCCATAGAAGGACCTTTGTGTGTGAAGTTTGTGGGAAAACCTTCCGTCGAAAATGCCTTCTCATCCAACATAATTTAACTCACAATGCTTTACAGCCATTTTCTTGTAACATTTGTCAAAAATCCTTCAGAGCCCGACTAAACCTGCAAAAGCATATGCGCACATCACACAAGAGTAAGTCTTCATAAATCTGATAATCTAGTATTTAGTATAGTATAGTTCATGAGTATTTTTAATTCATTATTATGAATTAATAGGTAAACGTTCCCGGAAAGAAATGCCTGAGAAAGCAATGAGTTTATGCGTATCCGTAGGAAATTACTTGTTCTACATGTCAACTGAAATGGAAGTCGGTCTCCGGAAGTTCCTTGATGAGAATGGAGTCACGGGTGAAAATATCAGTCGAGTCTCATTCTTGGACGGGACAGCGTTTTTGGAATGTGTGGATACGGAAACGGCGGCGTTGGCGATAAAGAACTGCAACATGAAGACTTTTATGAATACTGTGATGCAAGTGGAGGCAGCGGAGAAGCCGAGCTTTTTGACTCAGTTGTTGGTGAAAAATTGTAAGTAAAATAGGGTATTCCTTATTAGCTTACAAATGAATTGAATATTAAAATAAATGCACTATTATGGTTAAAGGTGGACCCGCCGCTACTTTGAAGGATGTCCAAACCAAGTTCTCTCAATTTGGCCCGCTCACGGTTGAAGTAGGTGTCGAGCCGGGAACCTTCGTTGTCCACACTATGGAAAGCCAGCAGTCAGACGCAATCATTGCAGAGTTCCATGAAAAGCCTGCGGAGGCTGGAGGTCTAAGGATGCTCGTTCATTCAATCCATGACGGGACTCAGGTCAGCTATGATGGGAGTGGGGATGGACTTCGGATGTCGCCTTCTCGTCATATGTGGAAGAATGGCCAGAATGGAGGCGAAAGTACGGAGATGGGCAATCCAAGAGGATTTACTATTCCAACCGCAGCTCACCAATCAGTACTCCAGGCGGCGGCAAAACCTCCATTGAAGATACTTGTCCCAACTGAATACGTCGCGTCTGTGATTGGAAAGGATGGAGCAACTATCCGAGCTATTTCAAGGGCTACTGGGGCAAAACTAGACATCGTCAGGAACTGCAGCCGGTACGACATCCCAGGGAAGCCAGTCACCATCTTCGGATCTCCAAAAAAGGCTTCAAAAGCGTGCCAAAACATTCTAGAGGCTATGCACAACCAGGAGCAGAGTAATCCCAAGCACGAAATCTCTCTGACGATGTTCGCTCAAGATAGCTACATCGGCCGCGTAATTGGAAAGGGAGGCAACGTCATCAAAAAGATTATGAAAGACACCCAAACCAAAATCCATATCTCAACCCAAAACGACTATCTCGGCAAGGATTCCAACTGTCAAGGTCAGAGTCGTCACTACGTCCCTCCTACATTAGAACGTCTGATAACTATCCGAGGTTCGATCGACGGGATGTGCAAAGCGGAAGCAATCATTTCCGAAAAGCTACGCGAAGCATACCAGAACGAGATCCGAATGTATGAAAGCGGTTACGGAGATGGGTCATCCGGGAATGGATACTCCAGACCTTACATGGGAGGCGGTGGAGCACCAAGTGAAGAAGACTACCTCCGTACTAACAGTTCCCAGGCGCCCAGGCGTAAGTTCAACTCCAGAACGCCATTCACTCTCAGCGCAAATCCCAACCCGGTCAACATGTCGCAGTACATCCCTGGTGGAACGTACTCTACTTATCCAACCTCTACTGCTCAGGCGTCTTCGAGTGGGACTTATTTGAATGTGGCCG
>JAHZMU010001344.1:0-14856 GCA_027743725.1 Rambutsinella grinnellia | reverse complement strand
TAAAGCGACATGAATTGGTTAAAAGTACCTAAAAATTCAAATGAGAAGTCATGATAAGCCTGGCATGAAAATATGCTTTCCTTCGCTTTATCAGCTCCTTGATGCATGATAGGATGATGACTGAAGTATTTCGCTTTTTAGAGATGCAAGAAAAACCAACTTCGGTACAAAATCTCTCGGCATTCAGGCAATCAGTAATCAGTCGAGAGAAAATCATTATGCTAATATTTCAGATCCACCTCCATTCTCCAACAACACTTTTATTTTAATCTAGCTAAAACTAGTTAACAGTAATGATAATCGGAGCATTCGGAGTTATCGACCTTTCTTTCATAATAACACTGAATTTTTTAGGTCCTCTAAAAAAGCTATCGTCTGAATCTAAAATGTCTGGAATTGGATAATTTGGATCAGGTACCGCACTAAGTCTTTGAAAAATACTAGTAATAAAAAGGAACATTGTATCGACGGCTAAAGACTTCCCGGGGCATTCCCGCTTCCCGGAACTGAACGGTAGGTAGCTGTCATTAAAACGTAACACAGTCTTCCCATCTTTGGATAAGAAGCGATGAGGATTGAAATTAAGAGGATCTCCCCATATATGAGAGTCATAATGGATTGCATAGAAATTCGCCCAAATCCACGTCCCTTTCGGCATAAAATAGTCATGAAAATAGGAGTCGTCTAAAGCCGAGTGGAAAACCCCGAGTGGAATGACCGATGCCATTCTAGACGTTTCTAGAATCAGGGCGTCCGTGAATGGCATTCTGAAATTAAAAAAGCTTTACATTTCATGCAAATGAACATCTCATCTTTCTTACTTTAGTCTATCGTATAAAGTTGGCACTCTCGAATGACCAATAACAGCATCAATCTCAGTCTGGAGTCTCCTCTGCACTTCGGGATGTGTCATGAGGAATAATATAGCCCATGTTAGACTAATCGCGGTTGTTTCAGACCCGCTAAAAAGTAGCTAAATGTCAGTTTACAATCCAAATGAGAATGTAAAATGTCATTACCCTTGAAACAGGTCTCCAACAACGGCCCGCAAGTTCTTTTCTATAAAAGCATTTCACTTAAAAAATTTCCACTCCACCTCACTCACAAGTAAATGGTTACACTTACCGCCATTCTCCCCATAAAAGCTTGACGTTTCATCCTTCGTCTTCCTCATTTCTCTCAAGTATGAATCGATAAAGTCGCTGTAGAAAAATTGACATTACCATCCACCACCTCAAAGCATTAGTTATCATTTACCCGGGCTCATCATCCCCACCATCCTCCAAAGCTTCTTTGTGTTCATCAATAGTCTCTCTAAAAAAGCCAATCATTTTGTCCACAACCTTCTGAAAAGTTCTGTATCCCGATAGCCCCGGAATAACATGCCTGACCCATGGAGCCACTATCAAAAATGGATGTCGCGTAATCGCAGTTGCGCCCCTAATTAACATTCAACATCTTTTACATTTTCTTTACAATCTACTATGTCTCTACTTACTCTTGTAGCGAATCCAAAATCGCTTTCAACTTCTCATCCTCTTGCGAATACCTTTGTCCACTGACTATAGTCCAGAGCGAGCTTAGCACAGCTAAACTCAACCTCCTTTGCAAGTCAGGCAATGGCTGATCCTTCTCACTCCTCATCCACTTGGTAATCTCTTGCGCCTCTTCCATAATCAGACTTTCCATTGTCGTCTTCCCAAATCCAAAATCTCTCAAGTGCCTTTAACAAATCACTCTTTATAAATGCAAAATTGCAAACCTCATCATCCCAAACAATTATGCAATAGCACGTTTCTTTTCAAATATTTACCGAAGTGTAAATCGTCTCTGGGCTTCCCAACTTGTTCCTTCGTTTACCAGAATTCCTGTTTAAAAATTTATAATTAATTACTTAAAATTAAACCGATTTAATCTCTTACCATTCGATCCTCCACTCAAAACCTGTACGAAATAAGCCTTTGGTCTCCCACTATACATAATATTCCCGAATAACTCCCTCACCCTCCTCGGTTCATGTAACACCATCGCATCCTGAGTTCCCAACTTGACAGAGATAATCTTCCCATACTTTGTCGACCATTCCATGAAGCTTTTGTAAATATGTTTGTGATCAACTTGAAGCATATTCCCTACCAAAGGCCATGGCAAAGGTCCTGGCGGATAATTCTTATACTTCCTACAATAAACTCTATAAACTAACCTAACAATTAAAATAATTACGAAGACTATTAACGAATAAAAACTAAATTTAATATAAGGGAGAAGTAAATGTGCCATTTTTAAATTTAAAAGTAAATAAATAGCTGAGGTTTCTTTGACTAGACTAACCACAAACCACAAATTGACAGTTTCTATTCAACAATTCTCTCCTGTCAGGTTCTAAAATGGAGAGTCAAGTTAACGAGGTCATTCTTTTTATGGGGCTGTATTATATTTCTATATCATGGAGAGTGAACCACGTTATTTATATCAGTTTTCGCACATTATAAATAATATATCATGTTACTTATTATTCTCCCTCTTCAAATTTTTACGCAGCCTTGCTGGCTGGATGTTGAGCGTTGATTGAATTGGCATTCTGATATTGCTGATATTGATGGGAACGGTGATGTGTGAAATGGTATTGTTCGTCAGTCATGACCATAAAGCTTAAAAATTTAATAGGGCTTGTGCCACACTACTACAAAGCGTTTTTACACTTCACCGGTTAATGGTTTGCTGATATGAGAGCAGTTTTATGTCAAATGTTTATGATTTCTGCAGAAAACCTTAGTTCAATGGAATGATGAGTGCAGTTTGTGAACTGAATAATAATTTAGATATGCGCTGATTAACCTTAAAATAAATGGTTTAAAAACAAAACATTTTGTACAAAGTGCATTCATTGTTTTATTAAGTTCATAATAAAATTCATATCAAAATTTCACAAAATTGTATCGAATGAAAAGACTAGCTTCCCCTAATTCATAACTACTTTTGAAAATAGAAATTCGTTCAATAACTCCGGTTGGACAATCGTTTAGGAAGATCTGGATCCACTGAAATAAAATAAAATAAAGTTAATAAATATCTAGTACTTTAACATAAGAACGTTATTATTAGTTTTTGCTTCAAAAATATTAAAAAATACTTACTGAACTGATTGAAGATGAGCTTCGTAGCTTTCCCTAACCATGAATATCATTCCGCACGGTCTGCAAGCTGCAACTTGGTTGTCATGATGGTTAACGACGTGGCGTCTGAGGTCGGCGTTGCTGGCACACGGCTTCCCACATTGGCTGCATTTAAACCTTGAGTCCACCCGGTTCCCAGAGAAGTACCGGATATGCCGTAAAAGTCCAGAATTGGAAGGCAGAGTAAGTCCACATTGGCATGTGAAGGTGTTATTGGTGGTGCATTTAGGCCCGTGTCTTTGCTTCTTGGTTTTAGCAATGGGAGGAACTTGAGCTCGGGATTTAGGGGCTGAAATGGTTCGAGTAGCTGGAATGGCAGGAGTGGCTGAAATGCCTAACTGTGGACACTGTTCACAAGTTTCATCCGGTAAATCATCTTCAGTCAAATCAATGAATTCGGGCTCACGCTGCTGTTGAGTCACTTGACTTGTATAGCTGGAATTAATCTCCTTCTCGACATCCTCGAGCTCCTCCCTAATCTTCTCAAGACGCCGCCTAACGCCTCCTCCCGCTTCGTCCGCTTTCCATTGGAGCGCTGTAACTTTCGTCTTCATAACTTGGACCATTAATTCTATCGTTTCAGGTGGGTCTAAACTAGGTGGCGGTGTTTCAAGATATTCAAGATTCGGTATATCATCCGGGGCATTCTCGACCGGTTGTTCAGGAACTAAATTTGGCAGAAGATCCTCAAGCTCAGAAAGGCTAGATTCATCCAGGTCTTCTCTATGAACATGATCCGGAGAAACAGCCGGTGAAAGATGAGGGGGTGATGGTGAAGGTGTAGTCCGGGAACCCGGAGAAAGTTGAGGAGGTGAAAGTTCAGGTGTCAAAGGGGGAGAAAGAGTTGGGGGTTGTTGTCTGATCAGTGGATGAGGGGCTAGCTTAATAAGGCTTCTCCCATCCGCGCTAAAAACAGCACGCCAGCGCATCTTTCACAAATAACAAATTATGCAGAACTTGGAAAATCTTTTTAAAAACTTTGGGAAATTTTGAACAGTTCGAAAAGCATCCGCAAAATGTATATTTCACGAAAACCAGCTTTTGCCGGAGGAAACCTTTTAGATTGATGCAAAGCTATGAAAAATGATAATGAAACAAACGTTTGCCAACCTTCGAAAGTTAATATGCAAAAAGGTTCTTTTGAAATAAAAATAAACAACGATGACATTTTCCGTTTTAATTTTACTTTATGCTTTTACGTTTCAAACTATAAAGTTATCATTCATTTCGACAAATGCCATATTTCTCGAGTTCTTCCAGAGTTGGTTTTACCTCACCCCACACCCCATTCTTTAGGTCATCACCAGAGACCAAGCAGTAAGCTAAGCCATCCCATATTTCATATTCTTTTAGAGCTAAAATCGCAGGTTTTGTAGTCGTGGTTGAAGTCGTTGAGGTAGTTTTTGGAGTAGTTGATGTCGTACTTGGGGTTGATGACGTTCGCACCGGTTCAAATACAGCGGGAGACGTTTTGGGAGAAATGGTTGTTGGTTCCTTTGTTGAAGTGATCGCTTTCAAAGCGTTAGCATTTGGTATAATATTAGGGACTGCTTTCGTGGCCTTTGTCGTTGCAATGGGTATTCCTGGTTCACTCAGCTTTTCATATACATTTGTCTCTTTGTTCTTTTCGGGAGGTGGAGTAGTTACATCGCTTACCTTGCTTTTTGCCGTTGATGTCGTGGTTGAACTTGAATGTTTTAACTTTTCTGTTGTGATAATGCTTTGTTCTGTGACATCTTCCTCTCCCTCCTCATCATTATCATTTCTATTTTGCATTCTTTCATTCATTGACAAAGGAACACTTTTAATGCCATCCTCCAAACCTCTCCTTTTCCTACTCCTCTCCATAAAACTAGACCTTTTCTCTCCACCACCCCTCCTCTTCTGTGGCCTTTGCATCCAATGGTCCAACAAAGACTCTCTATGCAAAGCATAAGAAATCTTATCCAGGTTTGTCAACAGTCTCCTAAAATCATTTGCATTTGGGGACCCACTCTCATCCTCATGCGCAGAGTGAGTGATGAATGGCAACATATTCTCAAAAACATCTAGATTCCCTCCTGACATCGGAGCATTCCATATATCTTGGACAACTTCAGTTTCAAATAGCTTCAGCATTTTCGCAATCGCTCTCATAAACCCACTTGGGTTTTCAAATTCCTTGAAACAAAAGGCATAACTGAGTTGCACCGAGTACCAAAGCAGTTCACCGAATATCCACGACCTGTAATTGATACGGGCCATATGTGGAGGAAGGTAAGAGTTGGGGTCGACTTGAGAAGTGTAATTTATTGTTGAGTATCTCTGCCCAAATGATTTCGATCGTTCGTCCCATTCAGGCTTTGTAATTTCAATTAATCCAATCTAGAACAAAATCCTTTAATATTTTATCAAAAACTATTTAATCATTCCTCACCTCCGCAATATTATCACAATTTGATGTTTGTCTATAAACCAACGATATTCTTCTACTCGCCTCTTCCGCATTTGACCTACACCTTGAAAAGTTCTGAAGTACTTCATTCCACGCTTCCTTTTCCTCCTCCAAATTCATTCCGGCATTCACCTCCTGATCTGTCAGAGTTCTCGTTTGAAATCCAAAGACGTTTAGTACATTGTAAAATAATTGGGATCTGAAGGGAGCAATTTCATAACCTCCTTCTGCTCTATTTGAGAGTAGTGAAGGCGGAATAAGAGCATCTGCTATTAATGCCATCTGCTCCAAGACCTGATACCAAGTCTCATTATATGGTTGGTATTTATTGAGGATGTTGTAGGAGCTCGAGTGGCCACCGGTAGATGATGTATCCGTACAGTAAAATTCGGAACAGCCATCTGAAAGCTCTGCGTTAACGATTGATTTGATTAAGCTCACATATGAATCGAAGATTGGTGAAGATTGGTACTGAAATAAAAGATAAATTAAATTCTTTTAATTTAATACTTCAATTTGCATACAGTAGGAAACCATTTATCTAATCCCCCCATCAAAGCATCATATTCTAAAGTCCCTGGCTCCGGCAATGGATGATATTCTCCTTGGGCCAAAACATTATTAATATTTTCCCACGACCCTAAATCATCATTTTCAAAAGATATATCCGGATCCCTGTCATCCAAACTGATACTCTTCATGTTTGAGTAGATATGTCCAGGTCGTCCCACACTATCTTTTGCAATTGAGTCCAGAAGGGTCTTGCCACTTTCAGATTTCTCTTCAGAGAAGGTGTCCTGCTCGTAACTGACAGCTTCTTGACTCTCTGCTTCTGGTAAGTCTTTGAATGAGAATACTTCAGGGTCTTCCTCCGGAGGTTGTGTGCCATTATTTTGAACATCTTCATTTTTTACAGTGGAGTTGGAGCCTTTGGAGGCATTTGCGCTCTCATTGGTTTCTGGAGGTGGGGCTTGCCGCTTCCTTAAAACTAAATTGTTATCAACAGCTTTCACTTCTTCATTATCCGGTATGGCATGCAAATTAGTTGGGGCTTCAGCAAAGTAATGGATGGCTTGGATTTTCTCAGAAACATTTTGACAAATGAATTTTTCCGAAAAGCTTTCAATCGTTCGCTGGCCAGCATTTGAGCAAGCAGACTTCCTCATGAATAGGCTATTTTTTAAATCATTTATTTAAATTCCTGCTTAAATTAGGAAAGAATTTTGGACATTACCTCTTCTTTGTACAGATCTGATTAATCTTAAGAGGATCCCTGAAGACGATGCCTCCATTGCAATCGTTATTTAAGCGTAATTCCTTCCCTTCATAATTTACTTTGAGAATTGTTCCAGTAATGGGCTCATAAACAGATTTCATCACTGCGGGCAGTCCATGATCAACAATAAAAAGAAGGAGAAGGGTGGATAACGGTGAACTTTTAATGAAGCCCATCTTAGGTTACATGATCTAATTAGGAAATGATGGTAGATAAGTAAAATGGAAAACAATAATAATGGAAAGTTCATTGCACTCATTATTATTTGTTGTGTTCCAATTTCATCAAAGATAAAGGCATAATTCAGAGAAAAGAAAGTTGATCAGGTTAGATTTTAATGATTTCGTGGAAATGATGCGGATCTATAATGCGGGTATGTAATTAATGCCTACTTCCCCTCCAATAGCTGAGAGTTCATTCGCGTCTCTGGAAATATGGCGTCTGAGACAAAGGCCTAAATGGAAAAATGCATAAGAATGTGTAGAAAATGGGCAAGGAAATGTGTAATCAAAGTATAACATTTTAATTAATTTGATATTTATTTTACAACTTTTACAGGTTTTAAATTTAGGATGCTAAAATATTCATTTTTCATGCCCTACTTTGCAATGACTTCTAATGCCCTATGCCTTAGTCCTTTCCTCCCACCTCTGCATCTATTCACCCATAAACTCCCAGAGTCCAATGACACTTGGAAATTTTTTCCTCCAAACCGGAAGTCTCTTTCCCCGAAAAGGTTGGAAAGGTTTGAAAAGGACTCGTCCCGTCCCACTTCCTGAGTTTTGCCTCTGCTTCAAAGTCAAGTCTCGGTCATTCCCTTCTCTCTCTCCTCCACGCTCCAGCATCCGGGATGTTTTGGAAGACTCCATTATTCTCTCCTAACTTTCCCTCCTCCTCCAAAGTTCCCTGACTTTTCCCACCGGTTCAATCCAGTCCATTCCAGAAACGCGACTTTTCTGTAAACATCTCTCTCCTCACGCGTGCCACACACAAACACTCGCAATCATCATCATCGTCATCAACATAACACGCGCTTCTTTCCCTCCATCATCTCCCTCCAACTGCAGTTTCTCTGCCTGCTCTTTTCACTGGAAGGACTCTTCCACTTTTACTTCCGCTTTCTCTCTCCCACTGACTCCAGCTTAGGTATATAAAAAATTGCTTTCTCATCATCATCGCCATCAACATGCGTATGACTCCCTACCTATTTCACAGCGCTTCTCCAAACGAGGCCAAAAGAGGAACACCCGGAAAGCTATTCCTTCCTCCACCACTTGTTCCTCCTCTCCCTCCTCTTCTTTCACTTTGCTCCGTGCTTTTGTCCTCAGTGGCCTATCCTCTTTTCCTCCTCATAGTTCGTTAGCATCCCAGAGAAGGGCATTGCCCCGTAAACTTTTTCTTCCCCATATCTGAACCAAGGCATAGTCCTCGTGCTAGCATCATCAGCCTCTTCATCTGTCTCCTACCCTCAAGTCCCCTTCTTGTCCTCTTCCACATCCCGCCCAAATCATTCCCGTTACGTGAGAAGAATCCAATCCATATCATACCATCTCACCTCTCTCTCCTTATAATCTCCACTTTTAACTTTTAACGGTATTTGTCGTAGGTGGACGTGGATCAGCCCAAATCACAACCTGTAAAATATCTCATCTAGCTTTCCCACTTCTCTCCCTCAACAAAATGGATTCGTCCCATTTCAGGACCCTTTCAGAGAACAATCACCTTCTGCCCTAGTCTCGTATAAACAGTCTCCCAAATATATTCGCTATCCTGGTGGGAGGAGGCAATATTTGCAAATTCTTTGTGCGTTTTCTTCGTTACAGGACGAAAAGAATGTGCGTAACGCTAACGCTTCTCTCCTCTTCAGAGTTCAGTCGCTGCTCACTCCTCGCCGCAGCTGCTGTTACAGAGAGCTTCTACTTCCGTAAACATTGCTTGTAAAATGTAACGGGATGAAAACAAGTTCTGTTATCTCATCATCATCACTATCATCACCGCCACTCCTCTCAATTGAATGGCATCCCGTGGCAGGCAACGTCCTTCCCAAAGGGCCTTGGCTTCTCATCTCCACTCTTCTTTGGGGTTACTTCAAGTCGACAAACCGAGAGAGAGACCATTGAGCCCGGTTAATCACAAGGGAAAATGTTATCAATGGGAAAGGGCAAATACAGCCCATTTACAATTTCCTCTAAAAAGGATACAACTCTGCTTTTCGCTCATATTAAAGCCATTATGATAAGATAAACTGTTATTCAAATAGTCAACGAGAATGAATGGGAAGAGTGCATTCCACTGCACTTCTCTTACATCCCAGGTATGAACTCGAATGAACTATGCATTTTCTCGGTGGAGGAGTGTGCCCCAAATCTAGGCTAATGATGTCAACTACCCTTCTGGGAAGGAATGTGTGTTGCGGTATTCATTGCAGGTGCAGACCCATCCATGCGTGGGCTCTTAGGCCGACCATTCAAGTTATTTTTAGCAAATGCGTACACCATTTTCTCCCCCTAAAGAGTGGACCGAGTCATGACATATGTCACGGCATGCTTTCCTTTTGTCCCATAACCTAATCCAGTTCGAGGACTTTGACCAGCTTAAATTATTCTTGTCAAAGGTGTAAAAAGCACATAAACAAGGATGTTAACATGGCTAAATTATTCATTTATTTTCGCCCAATTAAACCCCCTTTTTATGCATGTCAAATGTCTAATTTAAAATTAACGAGTTCGTTATTCTCATCATCCCGAGTGCAACAGCAGGTTAAAGTTCATCAACACTTTTCAAATACAAGCCATATGCCATGATAGTCGGGATGCGATAAAAAAAAGTGTATTGAAATATTTGTTAAATGGAAATAAAGAGGGTGACAGCTTGTTTAGTGGGAACAAACAGAGATTAAAAGTCGGCCTATTCCCATTCCCGGCTGATGCTCCAAATCTCGCCAATTTGTCACTAAAACTGTCTCATCTTTTATTACACTTGTGTAAGCCGAGAGGGTGATGATATTTACTGAAATGAGCTGTAAATTGTTTTCCTCTCTCTTTGTTTATGAATGAGTTCAGCAGTGCACTGCTCTCTGGCTATTTTAGATGAGTCATCATTAACGGAATCTACATTTTAGGGCAAAGACTCGTGAATATTTGAAAGGAGGATTTTAGAGTAGGGAAATGTGGCCGTTGGACTCGAAATTTTTTGTAATTATTTATGCTTTAAGCACGTGTGTCGTCTGAATTGGTGAAGAGTCATTTCTTGAACAAGTGGAGCATATCTAATTGTTTAAAGTAGGGTTACCTCAAAAGCCGATTTTACATAAAAGATTTACTATCTCCGGAGACAAATGCAGGTTAAGCACTTTGCTCTGTGTCGTGTACTTTTAATCTAGATATTTCATGTTGATGACCCCATCTCAAGTGACAAGTGCGTGCGGTAAATGCCAATACTAAAAGCAAGCCAGAAATATGTTTTGGGAGTGAAGGAAATAACAGCTTTGTCGGAAAGGGAAGGAGACAACGCCTACACTCATGTCGAACATGCATGTTTTGGGTAACGCATAATCATCAATCATCGCATGAAAAGCGTCGCAACGCATATTTCAGCCGCCTTCCGTCACGGAGGATTTCGAATTTATCTAATTTAATTTTTTGCTTGCAAATTATTTGAGAAAAATTATTGTCTAAAACAGTAGGGAAGATTAAACGAAAAATTAAAAACACAAAAATCCCAATTCGATGCACAAAAAGCTTCAAAACCAAATTTACTGGAGCAATATGAGACACGCAATATCAAATCGACACTCTCAGGCTATTTCCTTGCAAAAAAATTCTCTCAAAACGCACTCCCACTCTCTCTCAAAGCCTTATCACCTTTACCAAGAGCACTCTCAGGCTTGCACAAAGTCAACCCGAGGAATGGGAAGTGGTCGCCTCCATCCAACCTCTTTAAATAGGACCATCCGCAAGTGCAAAAGTCCTTTATAGGAGCTGCTCATATTGCGAGGTATGTACAGTGGAAAAAGGAGAGCGTTTGGATCATCGCAATGTTTGTTGCGGGTGTGGTTGTACAAAAGCTGAATACTTTGGGCCAAGCAATATCTCGGCAAGGGAAGACTGGTTGCTGCCAACCTCTCATTCTTCCCATACAACAGTGGCCGAAGCATAGTCCAACTTGCTATTATAACCCTTTCATTTCACACCACATCCACAGCGCTAAAAAGGCATCGACGCTGCTGCTCTTGCTTTGCAAGTGAACGCTTTGGCCAAAAATGCAGACGGAAGACAATAGACGATCCCAAAGCCGAGAGGGGAGGAAGCTTGTAATTGACTATAGCTGATATTTTAGCTATTTCTTAAGAATTTCGAAATTGAAAAATGAAAGGGAAAGTGGATTCGTTCACCCTGCCATATCCTCCGATATATATTTTTAAAATCTATTGTTTTCTTATACGGACTTTTTCTCAATTTTCTGATCAACTATAGGGAGAATTTAGTTTACTTTTATGAGGATGATGGTGATTATGATGATGGCAGTTCAACACACTTTCATCCCATTTTTTTCAATTGATTTCAATTGGACAAGAGATTAAGTGAGAGGGCGAGCAATAGCCTCGTTTTTTATTTCGCGTGAAAAATACATGTGTTCACAACTATATAATTTGTTATGGGATAGAGAAATAGCGGAGACCAAACCACAGTTTCCTTGATACAATGAACCTCTTTTCCGGAGGTGTTTGCAAAAATTGCGAATATATTTGGGAGCGAGAGAGAGAGGAGGAAATCACTTGGTGTTGAGTGAGCGCAGCGAACGGACGCTGTGAGCTCTTGTTACATTCTAAAAAATAATGTGGTTTGCTTTTAGAGATTTCGCAAATTGGTAAAGTGTAGTCCTATGGGGCATAGTGAAATTTTGTAGTTTTTTGTTTTTTAGTTTGAAAGTTGACAGGTCAAATTCTTTTTCCGTGTTCACAAACAAGGAAAAAGAATTTGACCTGTCAACTTTTTATGGTGGTTTTGTGCAACGAAAAGTTGTCAGGCGTCTAATTCTTTTTCCGTGTTCACAAACAAGGAGAAAGAATTTGACCTGTCAACTTTTTATGGTGGTTTTGTGCAACGAAAAGTTGTCAGGCGTCTTACCGCATTTTTTACAAAATATAATAAAAAAGTATTAATATTTCCGTTTTGAAATTGTGATTACCGGAAACCGTCAATATACAATTGTTTTATTAAAATCCAAAAGCCTCAAGATAATCAACAAATGGACAATTTTAAATTAATTATGGATGATGCTATGAATAAAATGTTTCAAAGGAACCTTTCATATCATGCCTAAAAATAATGCTCTAAATCGCTTATTTCATATAGCTTGTTGGAGCTAACTCGATTAACTTCAACCTATTCATACAATTGTAAATCACACGTGCTAAATTGCATAGTAAATGGGCATTTTGTTGCAATTTTTTTTACTAAACCGTTCGATATTTTCCAGTTGATTAGTGGACCACTTTCTCATACTTTAATCATTTTCTCAACTTCTACGAATTTATCCAATCATAAACCAATCGCTTCCTCAAAACTACTCTACTTAACTTAATCCATATTAAAAGTATTCTAGGACAGAAGAGCCTCTTTCCCTAAATGCTTATTGCAAAACGGAGTCAACCAATCTCTACAAATTCTATAGTATAAAAAACCTCAAATTTACAAACTCATCATCTTCCTTCTCAAAAAATCAGAGGCACGACATCCGTCCTCCATTTCATTTCCGCTCTGTTTTCCACAACTAATTATGTATCCATTCACTTTCTTTAAAATCGAGGAAGAGTCCATCTCTTATTAATTGACTCGTGCCTATCTCCCCACCACAATTAAATTAGCCTTCAGCTCACTCCAAATACAAATTTTCTCTTGTCATAATAACCTGCCCTCAAAATCAAATGACCCAAAAAAGATTGATTTTCAAACATGGTCTTTTTGAAAGTCCACCCTTCTAACAATATACAAGCTGGGTTAACGACATTTTTAAACCTTTGTTGACTCACGAAATAGAAAGGGAGACTTAAAGGATGTCACACTAGCGCGCGTTCTTTCGCCACCGATGTCGCAAGCCTTCTCGCAACTTTGTCACAATTATTGAATTAACCAAAACCATTCTCATACGCTTGTTACCGCTTTTATCAACAGGACAAAAATAGACTCGTCTGCATTATGAAAAAAATGATAAATGATGAGCAATTCCTATTCTTTTTTCTACCAATCTTTTTTTAATCTCGCCATTCATAATTGAGAGAATTGCATTTGGTATTGCATTGACTAAAGTGGGAAAGGGGACCAGGCCATGCCATACGCAATCGACTAGCTCATGATGATATGTCAGGTCATGGATACACTTTTTTGTCTCTTGTCATCTCTCCCATTTAAAATAACACTGTTTATATTTATATACATTTAAAAAAAGTTAAAACGGAGGTCTTAAACAATGACTATCTCCCAGTGATGGTGAAACGAACTTGACAACAATAGCTCTTTACAATGTGCCCATGTGCTCACTCTTGGGAGTGCAGAAAGCGTTCAGATGAAATGGGAGAATTGGGTTAAGCATGGAGGAAAAGAGGAGCAGTCTCTGTGCAAAATGCAGGTTACGAGGCTAAGTCTATCTTGTGACTAGGTCAGAGAAATATTAGACTTTGCATTATCATCTCTTTAGAAGAGAGTGTTAATGACATGTTTAAAATTGTAAGTAGTTAAAACACTTTTTAACTGATGCACTTGCACTTTCTTGTATTGAAAAGGAGGGGAGGGGAGTGAAATTGAAAGTGTTTTGATTACTATCTGACTTGGTTTACTTTTGCCGTGAAAGAGCTCATTTTAATTGTAAGAGGGCGAGGTGCGAGAGGAAAACAAGATTTACTAGTTTTTCACTCAAAAAATTAGAAAAAAATTAAACTGCATAAAAGAATTTTTTTAATGTGCATTTTTGTGCAAGGTTAAAGATAAACTGGTTATTTCAAGCTAAGATTTCGGAGCTTAAAATCTCTCAGACCGGAAGCTTAAATAGAGTTAAGTAATCCAGATTATCCTCATAATCTAGTTCAGGTCAAGGTGAAATTTCTCCATTAATGAGCTGAGGTTTTAGTCCTCAATTTTTGAACATTTAGCTTAATCATCCTCCCTTTCTCAAACTTTCTCGTCTTCACTTCTGCTCCACTACTCTCCTTCTTTGCTCAGGTCTGACCTGGAAATCCAAAAACGGATGACTTTCTTAACTCTTTGTAGAGAATGGTGTAACCGTGTTATTATTAACACGACAAAAACTTTTACAACTTTCCAAATTAAGAAATCCCCTCACCTCTCATTACAAAAAGAGATATTTCTATTCTGTTTATTTTCCCCCAAATTTTCCAAAATGAAAGTCGGAAGTCGAAGAAGGAAGCGAACAATAGGGCAGAAGGAAAAGTGATTGTTTATTAATGAGCGAGGTTTCGAGAGAGGTGAACTATGCCTCACTTTCATTTTTGTTCGACTATTCCCAATTTCTCTTAAAATGTAGTTTTCTGTGCCATAAGCCCTGTGCTCATATTTTTAAGGTGATATCAAAGATGGATTACTTCTTTACATGATTAAAAGTGTTTAAACGTTCTCATTTTTAATAGATAATTTTCTAAATTTCCTTTCTGCCTAAAACATTTCGTAAATACAATATGGCATTTTTATTAAATAGCCACCTCCACATTTACTCTCAATTTCCCAAATTGCTAAAAGTGAAATCTGATTTCTACTCCTAAATAAATGCCATCACATTAACTCTCAAAAGTTATATAACATCGAAAGAAACTGGGCCGAGTTGTGGTTTCCCTTTTGCATTTTTTCGCTTGCGAGTTTTCTATTTGAAAGTTTCCCATCACCCTCTCAATTCCTTGAAGGAAGTAAAGGAACAAAGTAGGAAGAAAGAGTCTCTATAACACTTCCTATTTCGAC